>JABUQX010017319.1:80000-128289 GCA_015478945.1 Trachelipus rathkii | reverse complement strand
GGTCTCTTCTCCCTTTTGGCGACATTAATAATGGACTATCAATTCTGGTGTCAGATGGCTAAAGAATTAAGCCTAAAAAGGGCAAAAGAGTCTTCTCGAAATTTATTAAAGAAAGAGAGAAAGCTTTACAAAGAAGAGAAGGCTGCTGAATTTGAAAAAGCTGAAAGGAATGCTCAACTCAAGAAAGAGGAAGCTGAAAGAAATGCTCAACTCAAGAAAGAGGAAGCTCAACTCAAGAAAGAGGAAGCCAAAAGAAAGAAAGAAGAAGACGATAGGAAAGCTGCGTTAATAAATAAACAAATCTAAGAAGCCGAACGCACGCGGAACTTTGAATTAGAACGGATACGACTGTCCAATCAGTCTCAATCTTCCGTTCATTTAAACAATGTATCCCCATCGACCAACATTAAGGTACCGAATATGGCCCCGTTCTTTGAATCAAGGGATTAGATGGACGCTTACATTCTACGTTTCGAGAGCTATGCGACATCTTCTAATTGGGATCGCAGTTTATGGCCTCTCTATTTCAGTGCGCTTCTAACTGGACGTGCTCTGTCAGTATATAGCAAGTTGCTGCCCAACTTAGCTAATGATTTTTCTAGCTTAAAAGAAGCCCTTCTTATTCAATTTAATATGACCAAAGATGGTTATCGGGATAAGTTTAAGGAAACCAAGCCATAGCAGATGAGGGTCCGTTAGAACTACTGAATCGGATTAAATCATATCTGTCAAGGTGGTGCGAGCTCTCAAGTTTTAACCAAGATTTTCAAGGTTTAACCGATCACATGGTGATCGACCAATTTCTCACCTGTTGCCCAAAGGACATTAGCTGTTCATTCTTAGAGAGACAGGACTTCTCTAGTTTAAAATGACATTTCGCTTCTCGCGCAGATAGATTTCTTCGAGCAAGGGGTTAAGGAAACCTTTGTACCAAAGGGAAGACTTTGAAACCCTTTCTGTGGCATCTGGCAGTAACGAGGAAATACAAAGCCATAACACTCAACGCCAACACACCAAAGTTTGCGAAATGTGCAACAAAGTCTGCCAGGATTCCATTGCTTGTTATTCTGCCCAAATTGGAAACAACAGATTTCCACGTAACCGGCACTATTTTGATAATAAGTTTAATCGTAATAACAAGACGGCGGAGAGAAGATGGCACGCCCAAAGGAAAGATATACACAATGCCGCTGTTACCAATGATAATTCTGTTAACAAAGGAGATTTTGCAGCGGCATGCCAAATTGTGGAAGAAGATGGGGATGTTGATGTGAGTAAAATGTTAAAGGACGGCATGTTGCATGTCGATGGAAAATCAATCCCCGTTATAACCATGTCATGTCAGGATGATTCAAACATCAGAAACTCCCTCATGCCTGTTACGAATGGTTCTATAAATGGCATTGACGTATCCGTACTTCGTGATACAGGGTGTAGCGGTGTAATTGCAAAAAAGAAGTTTGCATTGACGTATCCGTACTTCGTGATACAGGGTGTAGCGGTGTAATTGCAAAAAAGAAGTTTGTGAATGACCACCAGTTCACAGGCAAAATTTGAAAAATGCTTCTAATAGATACCACCCTTAGGACAGCCCCTGAAGCAAGAATTTGGATTCAGACTCCGTTCTATACGGGAAGAGAAGCTTTATGTTTAAATTGATTGCATTGTATGACTTAACATTTTGTAGATAATTATATATTCTCTAGGTCGACATTTCATTTTAATGTTCCAATATTACTTATGATTAGTAGGTTACTCCGTGATATAATTTATCTAATGTATTATAAAATTTCTGATATACTCGGCTTAAGGATCACAATCCATTTGTACTCGTAAATAACTATCAATGTGAATGCTGATAAAACTTGCCTATATTTAAGAGAAAATATAGATTTAGGACAGTTGTGTGAATAATTGATTATTAATGGAAACCATTTCCCATTACAAAATCAAGAAAACTGCTCAAATTCAGGCTGTTTTGAAGCCAGTCCATCTTATATTACAGTAATTAAAAATAGCTGGATTTTTAGTCTGATCATTATTATTATTATGGTGTGTACAGACGTGTAAATTTCAAACGCTATTATTAATCTTCATGATGAGATTATTTAGTGTAATTAATTGTATCAATTAGGTTAAGTATAGCTAGAAGATCAGTTAGATACACACAATTATATGATAACTATTCTCTAGTGAGTCAGATGTATCTTAAGTTTTTTGATTGAAAAGTGTAATAATATATTGTTGGTGCTATTTATAGTAATATAAAAGATATCCTAAGTTATTGAGATCTCTAAGGTGTATTATATTAGTGTTATTATATATAACATAAGTCGCGATTTGGATGATTGGCAATTGGTGCTCAGAACAACGATCAATGCAAAAATTTAATGAGTTTTTGATATTATACTTTACAGTGTATTATGGTAAAGTATATCCCTAATTTATAACGGTATAATTATTATTGCATTTCAACATTTAGCTATATAATGTGGAGATAATGAGTTGTAGATTGAATATTATTGTGTATTATTAATAAAATGAAATTATGTAAATTCTACATTATACTTTTAGATATATATTCAAAGTTTACGTTCTTATTATTTAATTATATGATCACTATATGGTTATTGTAATACTATCTCTCAGTTGAATAATTCAATGATTTTATATATTTTATTATATGAAAATTTTCTATATAACTTTTTGAGTATATTATTTTTAATATTAAGTATTTAATATTAATATAATAATAATATTATTATCCTGATGAGTATATTTCACTATACAAAAGAAACCTCAAGTTCAGTCTAAGAAGGTATATTGAGGAAAGTATGTTATATTACACGATAATACTCTTAAATTTATTGACTTAATGATTTAACTATGATTTAATCTTAAATTAAACTATGGATATATCTAATTAATTAATTTCTTACCTAGTGTGCAATATTGCACCTAAAATAGAATTGAACTCGATTCTGTCTTAAATTCCCTTCTTCTTAATCATATTCATTTTCATAATCATAACGGGTATATATACACATAATCGTATTTTACTAACTGGAAGAATTTATATTAATTCTCAAGATTCCATTATAGATTATTTCATAGTTTCAAATTATATTAATTATCACACTGCTTATTATTTTATATTAATTTATCTCTTGAGAAATTATCATCGTCATAAATATTAATATTATTATTTTAGTTATTATATATATCTGGCGCTTTTTTTTTAGATTGAAAATTGCGATATAAATGATGATTTATTCACTATCTCAATGATATGGTTTAAGTATTGTACTTGGGGGCTTTTTAATGTCAAATTTGTTCTATACCACATATCGTCAAAGTAATACAGTCGCAAAACGAGAATTTATAAACTTGAGTTCTCTCGTCTCTCTTTCACTTACACAAAAGGATATATTTCTCAATTAGTATTCTCTGAGAGTATTTAGCATAAAATGCTAGCTAACTCATAATATAGAGTGGTATAGAGAGAGAGAATAGAGCTATTGAATTATCACCATTAGATACAATGTGTCTTAGTTAATAATATCTGCATTGTTTCTCATTGGGGTAAGAGGCATCATTAACTTATTTCACGTACATTTTGAATTTTCTAATTACTAGTTTACTAATAATATATATTTATATTATATTAATTAATTAATTAATTATTATATTATATAATTAATAATATTAATTATTTAATATTATTATATATTATTATTATATTATATTATTTATATATATTATTATTAATTATATATTATTATTATATTATATTATTAATTATTATATAATTATTATTATTTAATTATTTATTTATATATATATTTATTATTATTATTATAATTATATTTAATTAATTATTTAATTATTATTTATTATTAATTATATTTAATATATATTAATTATTATATTATATATTATTATTTAATGTATTATTTAATTATTATTATTATTTTTATTATATTATATTCATATTATTATTATTATTATAATTTATTTATTATTATTAATTATTTAATTAATTATTAATTAATATTATTTATAATTATTATTATATTATTATTTAATATATATCATATCTATTTATTATTTTATATTAATTATATTATTATAATAAATTATTTTTTGTATTATTGTTATGTTATTGTAATTGTTATTGTTAATTAGTTATTTATTTATTGTTTAATATGTATTAATTATTTATTATAATTGTTATATATATATTAATTATTATTATTTATTATTATTATTATTAATTTATTTATTATTATTATTATTATTATATTATTATTTATATATTATTTATATTATATTTTTAATTATTAATTTAATTATTATTTATATTATTAATTATTAATTAATTATTAATTAATATTCTTATAATTTTAATAATTATTAATTAATATGTTCTGTGTTTAATTATTATTCTTATAAAATAATTTATATTATTATTATTAAAATTATTAATTATTTATTTATTATAATTTATATATTATATTAATTATTATATATATTATTTACTAATTAATTTATTATTTTATATTTTATCATTATTATTATTTATATATATATATGTATTATCATATAATATTTTTATTATATTTAATTAATATATTTAATTTAATTTATTATATTATTATATTTAATATTATATTATTAATTAGTATATTCATTATATTCATTATTAGTTATCTCATCTAGAAATATCTATTATAATTTTTATTTAATATTATATATAAACTAAGTTTTTTAAATGAACTAAGGAAAAAAATTTACCGTTAAGTTTCACCTTTAATACGAGTGATTGTCGAAGATGAAAAACAATAATATCTCTCATATATTGGAGTAAGTACACATTTTAAAAATAAATAATATATTTTTTGAGATAGTCAATAAAATTATTTTATCAGATATTCATTACTTATATATATATTATATTAATTTAATTAATAATTTACACATATTTATTATTTATTATATTATAATACTTAGTGGATTATTATATGATTATGTCATAAGATCACGTAATTAATTATTATATAATTAAATATATATATATATATACATATTTAATTTAATTATATTATACCGATTATAACTTATGTATATAACAGTTATTTTTTATTTATTATATTATATTAATTACAATTAATGTAGTTAAAAGTATTTATCTGTAATATGCATGTGGAGTGTTATCATAATTATATTATATCATAATTATTATATATTACTTAATGTTTTACTTCTCTTATCCCCACTCACCTTTAATTATTATTATATGATAATATATTATAGATATATCTATTAGTTATTTATATTTATAGTTTAATTATTATTATATATATATTATTTTTTTAACTATAACTACTCAATAAAACTCGTGATCTCTCGTTTATAAATTGAAATTATAAAAATAGATTAATAAACTTATCCATATATCACTCCTACTATCTTTTTACTTGTGACTAGTGAATTTTTAATATGAATGCGTATTATCAATACGTGGAACTGAGGTATAGGTAAATAAATTCTCTTCTGTATTATTTTTATACATATTATCATATCTAAATGGAATATTCCCGATTTTTATATTAAGGTAATGACGCAGTATAGGTTATGCCACTTTAACAAAATATACTGAAAAGTCGCTATTATATAGTACGGTATAGGGGGCTATATATATATATATATATATATATATATATATATATATACTATATTCTATATATATATATATATATATATATATATATATATATATATATATATATATAGTATATATATATATATATATATATTATAACATATATATATATTATATATATATTATATAGAGTTTACTAACTCCTCGTTAAACTTCTAAGTACTACTATTCCAATTACCTAATTATATATATATATCCATAACAAATTTAAACTAAAGTGATATATTTTAGATGAAGCTAATTCTGATATTAAACAGTATTACATTTTATACTTTATTTGAATAATTCTTTAAATTTTGTTCTTATTACATAATTAATACTAATAGTAATTTGTGAAGGGCGGAAGGGAATTACTCAATAATGATTTAGTTTGTTAACTTTTTGTCAATGTAATGTTAGTTTGAGTGAGAGTATTGGTCTCGAAAGGAACACCACTGTTTGCTAAGTCTTTCTGAGATATAATCCAAAAATCTATTAGTCAATACACCCAATTGACCTACAAATAACACTTTATTATCACGAAATTTAAATTTTTTTTTTTTATTTTTTTGTTTTTTATTATAGTTAATAACATACTTATCTTTTGAGGGTACTTCTCGGTGCTCATATATACACTCAGCGTCCTCACCAAAACTACTTATATGTATATAGGTGAGTTAAGGCATAGTACACGCTTCATACTTACAAACTCTACCCTCTAGTAACATTAAGTCGTATATATACTGTATAATTATATTCTATGACTTCCTTTATATGCTTCTATATATGCATATCTTACATCTCACGGGTTTCCAATTTTATTGCAAGTATGATTCTTTTGTAGATAGGTTATATCATAGAGAGGTTTGTTAATTCACGCTCCAAGGGAAACTCAACTCACTCAATCATATTACTCATATAGGCTACCACCTCCTCCATAATCCTCCTCCATCTCCCATCTAATACTACTTCTTAAGATTGAGATATCGTATCTTATGATATATATCTTAATTTCTTTTCCAACCTCAATGTAGAGTAAACATGTCACATATAAATTTTTATACATTAACCTCCAAAAATAAACGACTTGCAATTTGTAATACATAAATATTTTTTCCTTTTATTTCTTTATAAACATGAAACACGGACACATTTTGGTGAGTAAAACTCAACATTATTGCATGGAAATAGCCAAAGAATGTTTAGTAATAATTGGGTATTTCAATTACCAAACGATTATCCGAATCAATTATTTTTGTAATAAATGGGTATTTCGATTACTTACATGGATGCATTTATACATATATCGATGATCTAAATTGGTTTAATGTGTACATTGAATAATTAATTGGGTATTTCAATGCATATCTATTACAATAATATTTATTTTTTATTCATGTGTATTAATATTTTCCTCATAACGTTAGCATATATATAGTATTCATTATACAAATTATATACCGTATAATATATGTAGTAGTGGAGCACAGTCTCCGCGTCTTTATTCATCAACATTACTCCTTACATCTATATCATAGAGCATCGAATCTTACTTTTCGATTATGCTCATTATTATATATTTAAATCCTCTAATTGGTTCATTATATATAAGCTATCATCTATCATTCTAGAAAGTGTTAATCAGCGTTCTTCTCATCATTTATTTTTTAAAAATCCCTATACTAGCATCAAACGCGCAAATAAGAGTTTTTATTTTGTTGACAATCCGAAATTCGTTTCCATCAAAATTCTTACTATCTCATTTTTAATAAATTTGCGAAACAACTTTTGAAGTAAGAGTTGCAACGTTTCTTCTTATGGGAAAGTTATTCTTGACCACAAAAGAGATTATTCAAATTTGATGTTGCGAAAATTCGTCTAATTTGAAATTTGTTAATGGAAATACTACTTAGACTTAGACTTCAAAAAACGCTTGTGTTTTAACCACTTAAATCAAGACTAAGAGCACTTCATGAAAAACAAATGATGATTACCAATATATTTTTCCAAAAAGCCATACAATGAGAGCCAAATGTCTTCAGTTAGACATTTTAAAAGCGGTTATAATTTCGAAAAACATGTTTTACAGACACTTGTATATAAAATATGAATTTTTCTTCCTCTGATTATTACGCCTCGGAGTTGCATTCTTGGCTGGTGTATGCGCAACACCCGCGGCGGATAATCATCACATCGTTCAAGGAACCATGATAATTTAGCTCGTTCCTTTCTATTCATATTATTCACTTTGTTATTTAATTTCTATTAATTATGCAAAAAACGAATTGCATGATACCTTCTTGGCAACACAAATTATGTATTATCAAACATCAATATTTGTTGCCTTGACAACCCAATCTTCAGAAAATCCTTCTATTCAACCTAGTAGTTCAGGTTAACTACCTCCTCCTTTGTTAGCTGCCGTTTATACTTGAAACTTCCTTAACGTTTCATGAAGCAAACTCTGCATTACCTTTAGCGGCCTCATTTTGTCATTTATCATTCAAATTACTAATTTAACTGATCTTACGTTTAGATTATCATTCTTATCATGCCAACGGTCAAACATTTTGCCAAGACAATTGCTAATTAATTATTATCATCCTAGACCTCCATGACACTCTTTGATTTCATAATCAAGAGCTAAATGAGATTTGTCTCAGGTTACAAGTTCACAATGCTCTTTATTCGTCTTGCAACTGATTTTCTCGTCATTTTCAATCTTTACACTAAAAAAAAAATCTTTTTATTCAAAAAAAGAATTTGCCGTCAATATTGCTAGAGTTATAATATTTAACCTTTAAGCATTCCCGATAGCGATTGGAAGCCATTCCCAAATACTCGGCACTTGTATCTCGTGATCCCACTACCTTGTACTTCATCTGAAATAAAATGAATGAGCTTAACTTGTTTACGACAATTTGTAGAAAGAAAAATTCAGTTTTTTAATTGTAACATGGTTCAATCGCAATCATTATTCAACAGCTTAAATCAAAATACTCTCAATCCAAAAATTGCAATAAAATTGTTATAGTTAAGCCTAATAGGCATTAAATATTTTCTTAGAGAAGCAATAAGTTGCGTTAAAAATTGTGTTTGTGCCGCAGTTGAAGCAATCCTCTAATTTATAAGAGACTATTAAAGGTGCTTATAGTAATTAATATTAACAAAATTATATTACAAGTATACTTATCACACTAATTATTTTCAACTCCTGAATTTTCTTTGGAATAATAATTTAAATAATTATTAATAATAAATTATATATAAATATAAGGGCCATATATATATAATAACTTAATAATGAAATTTTAATAAATAATAATTAATAATATAATAATAATAATTAATAATATAATATATAATAATAATATATAATAAAATATAATTAAATAATTAATAAATAATATATATAAATTAAATAATTTAATAAATAACAATAAATTTAAAACATTAAACTTAAATAGTAATAATAATAATATAGTAGTAATAATGTAATATATTTAATATTAATAATAATATATTAATATAATAATATATATAATTAATAATATATATATAAATTAATAAATTAATAAAATTAATTATTCATAATAATAATTAAATAATAATTAATAATAATAATTAAATTAACAAAATTAATATTACTATTATAATAATAATAATATATTAATTTAAATAAAATATATATAAATAATGGTAAAATTAAGAATAATGATAATAAGATAATTAATTAATATATGAAAGAATAATTAGATATAGATAATATGAATATAATAATAATAAGAATGATAATTACAATAATAATAATAATAATAATATAATAATAATTAAGTGTATATATATAATAATAATATATATTAAATAATACTTTAATAATATAAAGAAATTAAATACTACAACTTGTAATAAATATATAATATTATTCTGAATAATTGGAATTGTTAATATATAATTATTAAATTAAAGGATTACTTAAGTACTATATATATGCAGTATAATAATAATAAATAAATAATTCTATGCGTATAATAATAAATAATAAATTATAATAATAATTAATAATAATATATATATTATATATAAATATAATAATTAATAAACAATAATAATTAAATTAATAATAATAATTATATAATTTTTATAATTTAATATATTTAAAATAAAATAATAATTCTTAACAATAATAAAGAAAATAAAATATTAATAATAAATTATAATAAAATATATTACTATATCCCTCATAAGTTAATAATTAAAAATATAATAAATAATATAATTTAAAATAAATATAATAATTAATAATAATAATAATGATATAATAAGAATAGATGTATTAATAATATTTAATATTAATATAATAATAATAATAATAATAATAATAATAAATATTATTAGTATTGATAGTAATAGTAAATAATATAATATATATTAATTAATAATAATAATAATTCAAAATAATATTCAATATTAAGAAATATAATAAGATAAAAAGATACTAATAGAATTAATTTGAAAGGAAACTAGTTAAGGATAGCAGATAATAATTAATAATGAAATAATAATTATAATAATATAATAATAATAATAGTAATTAATATAATTGTTATAGTATAATTTAGCAAGATAATTAAATTTATAAAATATAATTAAATATAATAATATATTTATATAAATAGCCTAAAAGATTAATAGCTTAATAATATATATATAATAATCAATAATAATAATAATATCAATAATAATAATAATTATAATAATAATAATAATAATAATAATAATAATAATAATAATAATAATAATAATAATAATAATTATAATATAATTAATATTGATAATAATAATAATAATATATAAATTAAACATTAATAATTAATTAAATATAATTAATAATAATAATAATTATATTAATTAAATATTTATTAATAATAATATATAATTAATAAAATAATAATATAATATTAAATATATACTTAATATAAATAATAATTAATATATTATAAATAAATAATAATAATATTAATAATTAATAATAATAATTATAATATAAGATAATATATATAAATAATTAATAATTAATTATATATAATACATATAATAAATAATTAATAATAATAATTAAATATAATAAATTAAATAATATAGAGATAGATAAGATGGCACTTTACTCCAGTACTCATTATTAGTCCGCTATTAGAGTCTCGCTAGTCCGCGAGTCCGCTCCGAGCGCGACTACCAGAATAGGTGCGGGACTAGCGAAGGTGCGGAGACGTAATCAGGAATAATATGCAGTGAACTATTGCAAATCTGTGCGAGTGTCTCATAAAATATAAGTTTACTCAGACTCTATTTTGTTCAATCGCACTCCTTATATTAGAAAAATATGAAAAATACTTAAAGGGGTCCTTAAAAGGTAAGAAAGTACTTATTGGATAATTATAAATAAAGATTATCTATTTTTTAATTTAAATTAATAATAATATATAAATAATAATAATAATTTATATAAAATTATAATAATTATAATATCATAATTAACTAGGTGAGAAATCTAATTGTTTTTTAAATTACATAATTAAAAATACTTCTCAAAACAAAACTTACTACAAATCTTCCTAAATGGTTACATCAATTTATTAAATATAATAATAATAAATTAAACTAATATTAAATATTGAAATTTTTTTATATTAGGAATAATAATCTAGAATAATGGCTAATTATACTCCCTCATCTTAATATACTACTTAATAATCGATTAAATTTATATTAATATATTAATTAAATTTACTAATTAATAAATTTGTTGTAGGAAAGTTTAGTGAACAGCTCACTAATTTCATGATTTTAAACCAATATAGAATTCGGATAAAATGATTAATGATTAAATATAATAATAATTAATAAATAATTATAATATAGTAATAAATAAATAATATATAATGACATGTAATTATATAATAATATTATAAATAATAATAATAATGTAATAATAAAAATTATTAAAGAATAATTAAATCATAATATAAAAATAATACTCTAATAAGCTTCTAAAATAAATAAAATAATAATAATAGAATAATTAAATGCAGAGTTTATCAATAAACTTGAAAATATGTATAAAACTAAATTGATAATAATAATTATAATAATAATAATTATAAATAATAATTATAATTAATATAATAATTATAATAATAATTTAATAATAATAATAATAATAATTAATATAATTATAATATATAATAATAATAATAATATAATAATAAATAAATAATAATATTAAAATGTTTAATATAATTAATTAATGAATTAAATATATAAATATAAGCCTTCGCTTATAATAAATAATAAGTATTTATGTTTCTAAAGATTAAAAAATTCTTTTTTTTCAGTTTAATTCTTCTGAGATTTATATATTATATTTATATTTGGAACTATTAACAAAATGATTCAATCATAGCCGTTCCCATACAATATTAATATTTCATTTTTACTTGCCTGAAGATGCCTCGAAAGTTCTCAGGATATAGGTACGTAAATAATAAATATTATATATATATAGCATATTATTATCAATATACAAGTACTACGATCAAATATACTCTTAAGTCCTGTGATAAGAAAATTATTTATATTATATATATCTCAGTAGCTCAGGTGAAATAAATTTTCTTCTTTAGGCTTTCAAATGAGGTGAAAAAAAGTGATATTCTCGAATGAGATAGCGACTCATGAGTAGTGGAGAAAGTCCGACGCTCTTACCTTTGAACTTCCAGGATGGGCTGGTAAAAGTCAGCCTACTCACTACTTAGATAATTTTTCTGAGACTTATGGACATACCTCTTTTACTGAGGAAGTGTGACATGATTTTCTTCTGAGAGGAATAGATTTAGATGATAATGATATATTATTTATGTATATATGGTGTCTTATTTTTTTTGGAGCTTTTATGACATATTTGTGAAGTTACTTTATATATATTATAATATTTTTAATTTATTATTAAGTCATATATATATACATTTCTATTATTATTAATATTGTGATTATTATTATTATTGTTTTAACCCACAGAATATTATTAAGATTAAAATAATTAATAAATATAAATATATAATTAATATATATAAATTAAATAATTATAATATATAATATAATAATATAATAATGAACAATAATAATAATAATAACTGTTATAATATTTAATTAATAGGAATAATGAATAAAGTAATAATATAATTAAATCTAATTATATAATAAATATATTTAATAATATATAATTAAAATTTTTATAATTATTTATAAATAAAATAATATAATAATAATAATATATTAATTAATTTAAATAATAATATATTAATATATTAAATAATTTATAATAATTAATATATGTTAATCACTCTGAGAAGTTGAATACGTGTAATAAGTACTCAATTAAAGTTAGAGTGAGAGCATCAGACTTCATGTCAAAGTAACCTAGAGTCGAAGTAGCTTTCATGATTACTATACTAAAATGGATATAATAATAATTGAAAACGAATAATAGACACTAATACATTATAGGTAGTGTAATAAGGACTAGAGAGTAGAATACAAAATAAAATATTTCAGAGAACGGAACGGACAGACAAAATAGTAATTCTCAGGTGAGGACCTTAATAAATATAGCAATGGCACATATAGCTCATGGAAAGCGTGAACATGAATCCAAACTAGAACACTGCCTCTCACCATAATAACAAAGTGACATACAATATATAAATAATAATAATTACATCATAATAATATATAATAATAATAATTAATAATATTAACTTCATCTTTATGTATGCAAGGTCAAGTAAATTTTTTTAATTGAACTGAAACATGCTTTTGAGACATTAAAATATATTAAATACACCTTCATCAACTCTATAAGTTCTGCATAGATCTGAGAATTAAGATAGACTCGAAAATTTTTAGATATATTGGTAAGATATTTTGAAGTAAGTGGAACTCAAAGAGTGAAGTTCAGACCTTAAACTCTGCTATATCTAATTTCTAGTAACATAGACTATATTTAGTTTTTTGGAATCGGTATTTAATAGATTCACTATTATATGATTCTTTTGTAAATAGAAGACAATTTGAAATAATGAGATAAATGGAAGTAGAAATATAATTAGTAGAATTTAATAATAGTAATAATTAAAATATTAAAATACTTAAATTAATTATATCAAATAATATATAAAAATGATAAATTATATTTAATATATAATATTTATAGTTTAAAGATGAACTTTAATAATAATAATAATAATGAATATTAATAATAATTTAGAATTATTTATATTTATTATAAAAATCTATATATGAGTGAGTATAATATAGATACTGTACAACTATATATATAGCGGAGAATAAGAGTAACTCGGATAACTGATAGACTGAGATAAATCATGAATACGGTATAATGGATCTAGAGTGCGAATATCTATTAAGCTGAAATATATAATTGACCGTGAATTAATAAATGATATTAGTATAGTGGTCATAGTAAATAGATAGATGAGCGAATGAGACTCAGAGATACATTAAAGCTGGGACATACTGTTTTTCATCTCAGATGAAGTGAGCAGTGAAGAGTGCTGAGATCATATAAGGCGGATAAATATACCCTATAATATGAGCTAAGCGAGACAACATTGACGTCGAGCACACCACTCACTTCCTGGCATTAACTATACTAACTTACTACTACTACTACTTACTACTACACTACTACTTTCTACTACTACTACTAACTTACTACTTAATACTTACATACTACCTCTTAACTACTACTTACTACTACTTACTATACATTAACATAAATTATTAATATTAATAAATAATAATTAATAAATAATATATAATAATAATAATGAAATAATAATAATATAAAATTAATATATAATAAATCAATAGAAATAAATAATTAATATAATTTTAATATATGAATAATAATGTAAATAATTTAGAAATAAATATATAATGATAATTAAATAAATAACTAATAATATTAATAATAATAATATAAAGCAAGAAGGGTAAGGTTGATATTATGGATTAGGGTTAAATGAAATTAATAATAATTAATTATATAGAATAATATAATATATAATATATAAATAATTAAATAAATAATAAAAAAAAAGTAAATGTAAATAATAATGATAAATAATTAAACATTTAATTATTATAATTAAATTAATTAATAAATTAATATATAATTAAATTATAATAATTAACTAATTAATAATTAATAATAATAATATAATAAATTAATATAGTATAAATAATATATATATATATATATAATAATAATATATAAAATATAATAATTAATAATTTTATAATAATAATAATATATAATAATATTGATAATTAATAATAAATATAATATTTATATTAAATAAATAAATGCAATAATAGATTATTCTAAATATTTAATAATAAATAATAATTAATTTGATAAATATATAACTTACAAAAGCTAATTAATAATAATGATATTGATAATTCATTTATCAATTTTATAATCACTTTATATATAGAGAAGTCAAGGGAATCTACAAAAAGAATCAAATATACATAAATGTTAATATCATTTTATTCTTTGCCATTAAGAATACCAAATCGTAATTCAAGATATATGACTAATATTAATTGTAGCCAAATTTTAATCTGATAATTACTCTCTCTCTCTCTTCATCTCAGTATATTATCATATCTCTCTATATATATATTCTCTCTCTCTCTCTCTCTATCTTCTCTCTCTCTCTACTCATCATTTATCTCTCTCTCATCTCTCTCATCTCTCTCTATCTCTACTCTCTACTCTCTCTCTCGTTTTAGAATTTCCTTTTTACTCTTCATTCCTAATATTTCTTGAAAATAATTATACCCAGAATGGAAAGAAGTATGCCCGATATCTTAAAAATATCGACTAAATCGATATATCGATATTATATAATAAAATAATGTTATAATATACGATAGGTAGACGTTTATATCAGCACAGAAATGACCTCACCAACGATAACATTAATTATACTGATCTTTCAATAAAGTTTCTATATTATTGTACATTTAAATATTTGAATAGTACATTGTGAATAAGACAGTTGAATGCTATACAGCATGGTTAAATAAATATTTAATAAATATAAAGGTTCTGTTTCTATAATTCCATGTATAAATATTATATATAAGATATATATTTAATATATATATAATACATATTATAATATAATAATACTATAATATATATAATATATATTATAATAAATATATATTAAAATAATATATAAAATATTATATATAAATAATAATTTATAATATATATATATAGTATATAAATATATATTAAAATATAAGAATATTATTATATATATATATATTATATATATATATTAATACATATATAATATATATATAACTATATTATTTTAAAAATGTCAAATAATATATCCCATACCAGATTTAGGCTGAATAACGCACATCGGTTTAATATATAAACTAATCGATAAGCTTACATACCCTTATATTATTATAATATTACATTAACAATATTTTTAAAACCATTAATATTAGAAATGTCATCAAAATAAATTATATAACTAACATATATAAGAATAAATAAAATATATAAAATTAAATATATACATGTATTATAGTGATGAATATGCTCAGAAATAGAGATATTATGTAATATATTAATATATTACAAACCACACCTATACCTATTGATTACAGATTATTTTGCGTTACTATTATATAATAACAAGAAAAGTTTGTGAGTTAGGTATTTCCATACATATATAAGTATTACTCGGTTAATACTAACTCTAACTTAACTATATATATATTATATATATTATATATATATATATATATGTATATATATATATATTAATATATATATATATATTATATATATGAAGATAGAATATATATTAATATATTATATTATTATATAGTAGAATATAATAAATAATAATAACATAAATATATAATATATATACTTATATTTCTATTAGATAATAATTAATATTAATAGTATTTACTATATAGCTATATATATATATATTATACTATATGAGATATATTTAGTTTTTTATTATATATTTAGTGATTAATATATATATATAATCCTCTCTTCATCGTTCCGTAATGGGCCTTTATAAGTATATTTGTCACAAATAAGTATATTATATTTAACCCACTATAGTAGTATATATAGTTAAAGTTATATATAGTATATTATTATATATATTATATATAATATAAATAAAATATGTATTAATAAAATAGATAATAATATATAATAATTTATATAGTAATATATATATATAATATATAAGAGTATAAATATTAATAATTAATATATATTATTAATATATATTATATATATTATATAATATGTAATATATATATTATTAATGTATATTATATTATATATATTAATTATATATATATATATTATAATATATATTAGTATATATATATATTAATATATACTATATATATTATATATTATATAAAATTAATTATAATATATATATATATATGATATATATATAGATTATATATAATTAATAATAAGTAATATTATATATTAATATATATAATTATTATATATATTTAAGTATAATATATATTAAGTAAGTGAGAGATTGATAAGAGAGTATAGATAGGAGTAGAGAGAGTAAGAAATGGCTTTAATATATTATAAATATAATAAGCATAACTGATTAATGTACTCATAAGTAAAAAGATGGTGAGTGAGAAATTGTGTGTGAGAAAAAGGTATTCATCACTCTTACAGGTCTTCCAACTCTTATTCAAGTATTTACAACGCAAGAGGTTGAAAGACTCATGTACATCAATAGCTTAAGTGAGTGAACAGCGTAATTTGAGTTGGTATCTCTGTAGGAACTGTGGAATGTGTTTTGACTTCTTTGTGGAAGAGTGAATAAATTAAATAAGAGATTAATTAAATATTACTCTTAAATTTATCTCAAAACAATACTTACTTACAAATGATAAAAAATTTCTACACTTTATCTAATAATTTAGAAAAATGATGCACTCAAAATAATATATAGAGCTATACCCGTTTTCTTACTCGACATAAAGCTAGTAGAAAATCTTACTTTCAATAAAATTATGCATTTCTATATTTAAAGTAACTCTATGAATAATATATATATATTTATGATATACAAAAATACAATACGTAATAATTTTAAATTGAGATTTACGTTAGACAACTGATACTTGAGGACGAGCTTCTGGAAGGTCTGTAGGTGCTTAATAGAAAATTCATATTAAATATTATCTACAGCAACTCTGACACATGATAATAATAGATAAATAATATTATAGAAAAAGTTTACAAAACAGTGTAGATGCCTAGCTACTGATACTATCCATAATGAATACAAGCGTTTGTTGTTATATGTACCCTCCAAGTGACTAGACTTCTTTAGTTATCATGGTTCTAATTTAATAATAGATATACGTTCAATTTTTAGTCATATAATACATATATATTTACAGTGGTATGTGTATCGCAATCGCCAGTAGTTGATTAAATCTAGCCTAGTAGAGTTACTCTCTATAGTGTGTGCGATTATAATGTTTATCTGTGCTTCTCTTACATACCAGCTCCACAGTGCAGTCTCTTGCCTTCCTCTCTTATATGCTTCATATTCTCGTGCGTATTTACGTCACTTACTATTACTAAATGTATCTATCTTTACTATCTCACTACCTGATTACTCCATTTATCATCTGCGGCTAATATTCACATACCATCACTATCGCATCGATGAGTCTTATACGACGTGTCGCGTCCGACCGACTAAGTGCTCACGGTCTCTTAACGATCTCTCGATAGTATCTCGAATGTCAATATTTTTATACTTTTGCCAACTCTTGTACAGATAATACAATTTAAGGGGAAATATTCTTGTGTGCCATTATAAGAATAGTTTGTGATCCAGCTGGAATTATTCAATAAGTGAAATATACTACTGTAGAAAAAGAAATCTAAATGGTAAATTGTTAACTCCGAGCTAGACTTCGGTGGCCAGTATTTATCAGATTCCTCCGCCCCTGCTCTCCCTACTTCGTTTATGGCTCTCAACGCTCCGAGACTAATAGTGTACGAATAGTAACTCCTGACCATAAACACGAGACGACAATATTTCGTACTCTCGGTTCTATATTATCTAGTTACACGTCGACACGTGGGGGTGATCTGTCAAGACGAACGAAGAGTACGGGGATAACGGAGAGTCTCTCTCGTATATCTCCGTTAGTCATGAAGTGTCTCTCATAATATGACTCGGTGCTGTTTTCAGATTGCCGACACTATAGGTTTAATATTTTTTTCCGGCTTTGCTATATAAACTCTCTATTATAGATATCTTTAGATATATAAATTTACGGGATTTCTATATTATATATATCGGTATTAATGTAAAGATTATCGGAATATATCGATATATCTAGTCTCACATAAGATTATTATTATAATATCAGTCCCTCATAATAATTCGATTATTAATATAATACGAACTCAAAGATAATATATATCATATTTCGATATATCGGTATATATTATTTGGCCATCCTCACTAAATATATATATATATGATATTAATATATATATATTATATTAATTTATATAATATTAATATATATATTATAATATATAATAATATATATATAATTATATATAAGTAATAATTAAGTTTTTATATTATTTATATAGTATTATATCTAATATATTGCATTCCTGTGTGTCTTATAACTTTCTCGTGATGAAAGAACGAAATTTTATAAATTAATATAAATCTTATATTATATATTTTTAATATTTCAATCTTTTTAATATTAATAACAGAGTTTTTAATCAATAACTTATCTTTCTCTCTCTATCTATCTCTTCTTATCTATTACTATTTAATATAATATTATATATAATATATTGTTCTCTCTCTTCTCTTATTCTTTTCGTCTATATATATTACTATTATATACTATACTACTATATATACTATATATATTATATTAACTATATTTAATATATAATATATATATATTATTATATATATTATATATATATGATATATATATCGTATCTATATTATATATATATATCTCTATAATATTCTTTATATATATTTATTATAATATTTAAAAATATATATATATATATAAATATTAATATATATATCTTCATATATTAATATTAGACTATATTATATCTTCATATAAAGATTTTGACATAGACATGAATATAGTAACTGTATATGATGGATTTTAATATATTATATACCATTTATTTTTCAAATTAAAATCTATATAATATATATATATATTTAATACTATATATATATACTTATATTATATCATATTATACTATATTATATTATAAATATATATATATTTAATACTAAATTAATTGGCCTGACCCTCTCTGAGTGCTGAGTGAGTCGTTCGATGATTTATCTGTAAATCTATCTTAATATATATAATATATCATTATATATAATCTCATATATATTATATTATATTATTATATATAACATCTATTATCATCTTCTACTATATCTTAATTATAACGTATAATATTTATGTATAGTTAAAATATCAATATTTTATTTTTTAATACTACTATTTATATTATTCACTATATATATTTTAATATATAGTGAGTATCTTCAAAACATTGATTTCGAAATAATATGATTTAAAACCACGTTTCTGTTATATTAATATTAAATTTCTAGCATACCTTATAAACACAGATGCTCTCACCTGCACCCACACTCTTATTAGTTATATAATATTTATTATTAGTGATATAATATATAATAAGGTTTTATATACAGTATATTAATTATTATAAATTATATTATATATATATAAATATAATATTAATATTTTCTATAATAGCCATAATATAATAGTTATTTGTGTGAGAGCATCCCGGACTAATTAAAAGTTTCACACGGCTATGATAAACGAGTATAGTGAAAAACTATTATAACAGCGATATACACGAAAAATAATATATCATATATATAAATTAATCAGATACATTGTGTTTTACCGCATATATTACATATTTATTTTACAACTATATATAATTCAAAAATTGTTATATATAACGCTTTATTTAAAAAATATTAAATTGCTCTATTAAAAATTCTTTGAAAAATAATTATACAGATTAGATAGAGGTAGTACTGCAACGAAGAAGATGCCGCTCACTACGACTGATGACGGAAAGTTGCCAAAGTTTGTGGTAATTTTTTTTTTATGATTATAATAAATACTGAGGTACAAATATTATGAGCGGCGACGGGAATAGGAAAACTCATATGACACGTATGTGATAGAAATCGTAGGTTTTCTCTCGGTGCCTACCGAGGAGGTATAACGATTCATGAAGTTAGGCCACTTACGTCCCCCTCTGATCCCTCCGTCGGCTTTGAACTCCCTCATATAAGTGAATAGGATATATATAATAAAGTAATAAAAATAATATTTTTTCTCCAATTATAATTTATTATCGATTAAATTATATTTTTTGGACAACTTTTTTACTCTCTGTGGAACTGTCAGCTTCATCAGATACTTTCAAGTACAATACAGTTATTTTTGAATCCATATTTCCCCGAAAATCACCATTTTAAATTAATTATGGATGATTTTAATTAATAAATATATAGTAATAAAATTTTTTATATTTTTTTAATATTATTCTGCAAGGTTAATATATATAAAAATTGCTAACATTGTTTATAAAATTGTTATTTATATGTTCGTTGACTTAATATTTATATAGTTATAGCTATAGTATCTTGACCTCTATGAAACTATTTCAGGGTAGTTAGCTAGTACCTAATTTAATGTATATTATATTATTTAATGTAATATATTTTTAATTAATTAATATATTAATATATAATAAGTATATATATATATATATATATATATATATTATATATATATATATTAATATTAATTTATATATATATTTAATATTATATATATAATATTTATATTATATATATATAATATATAATATATATATATATATATATATATTAATTCATATGTATATATTATATATTATATAATATATTAATATATATATATATAATAATATTAATATATATAGATAATATATTATATATATAAGTGTACGTTAGTATATAGGATGGAATAGTGACTGTATATATATATGAGTTTATAGTGCATATGTATAAAGATTTTTATAAGAGAATCAAATTAATTAATTAAGAAAAAAATATAAAATGAATAAATATATATAAAAAAATATGTATAATATAATAATAAAGAATAACTCACATTAGAAATTAATTATAATAATATCTTAATATAATAATAAGTAAAATATAAAAATAACTCATAAATATAATGATATATATATATATCTAGTATTTATGCTTTGCTCTTACTATATAATCCACTGTCTCATTATATTTATACATTTCCTATCAGTACATCATCGTATAATATATCGAGTATGCTGTAAATAATTAAATAAATATATATATCTACTTATTATACTTCATAAATTATGAGCTATATTAAAGGGAGGTATATCTCAGCCTACCTTACGTCGCTCTGACGTTACTCTCCTGAGATGTTGCCTATAATTTAATAATAATGTTTTTTCTTGAATTATAATATTTGGTTATTTATTGGGTTTGCACTTAGAAAATAAAATATTTATTATTTAAATGTTTTTTATTATTTTTGTATTATAATTAATATTAAATTTAATATATTTTTTAATTGTGAGAAGTTAAGTAGTTGTATATAGATTGGTCTAATAAATAAACAAACTTTAAGGTGAATATACCATATGTGCTTATCAGTGGCTTCCTCATCGCTCGGATCGTCATTGTATAGAATAGTATCCTATCTGTAATAATACTTTATTTAAAAAACAATTACAAACGAATAAGTGGGACGAAAACCGCCAGATTTATGAGTAAAGGTCCTATAATAGACTTGCGTAAATTTTCTTTGTGATATAACTTAAAAGTTAATATAATATTATATATATATATATATTATATATATATAATATATTAATATTATATTATATATAATTATATATAATATATATTAAATATATATAATATATATATATATAATATATTTAATATATAATAATATATATATTATATATATGATATATTATATTTATATAATAATTATTAATAATATATATATATATATATATATTATAGTAGATATATAATAAGTATATTAATTAATATATATATATAATATATATATATTAGTTAATTATATATATTAAGATATAATATAAGTATATATTATATTATTTAATTATATTAATATTAATAATAGTTATATATATTATATATAATTATATATATTATTATTAATATATTACTAATATATATATATATTATATATATATATATATACTGTAATAATATTATAATAATATATATATATAGTTATTATATATATATATGATATATTATAATATTTATATAATATATATTAATATATATATAATATATAATAATATATATTAATATATTATTATATAATATATATATTATATATATATTAATATATATATTAAATATAACATAGATATATATAATTATTATAATATATATAATAATTAATTATTAATTGATATTATATAATATATATTATTTAGTGAAATAATATATAGAGTTATCACTATTGTGAGACCTTACTCCATTGATTGATAAAACATATTTAGGCTACGCTCAATATACGATATATACTATATATTTATTTATAATAATATATATATATATATATATTAATATATATATGATATATATATATATAATATATATATTATATATAATTAATTATATATATATTATATATAATAATATATTAATATTTATATTAATATATATTATTATTATATATTATTATATGATACCTATACACCCATATCATAATACTGCTCCCAAAGTATCTGAGGTATTATGATATATTTAGAGTATTTAAATAGGGTGCTATAGATAACATGGTATACACTGTGAAAACATATAAAAGTAGTATAGAGAGTATATAATATTGTATATTATATATATATATATATTTATATATTTATATATATTAAATATATAAATATAATATA
The DNA here is from genome assembly GCA_015478945.1 of Trachelipus rathkii. Classification (NCBI taxonomy): domain Eukaryota; kingdom Metazoa; phylum Arthropoda; class Malacostraca; order Isopoda; family Trachelipodidae; genus Trachelipus; species Trachelipus rathkii. The sequence goes on along the minus strand of JABUQX010017319.1, from coordinate 104,353 downwards.
TAAATAGTATATATAATATATATATAATATATATATATATAGAGTATATTAATTATATTAATAATATATAATTATTTTTTTATTAAAATTTTTTGAAAAATATAGTAATAGCTGTTTTATTATAAATCTTGTTGTGTGTGATAAAGTGGGAGCGTGTACTATTGAAATAAGTTATTTAGCTCTACTATATATATTTAATATATATATGGTCGTAACTTATTTATCAATACTTTAGTTATCTTATAAATATTATAATTAGTGAGCTATAGATTATTGTTTAATTATTAATTATATTTCATTAGGTGATTAGTTATAACAATATAATGTAATATACTATAATATATGATAAATACTATAATATACTTAATTAATTAATATATATTAATTATTGTGATAGTATATTATATATGATTTAGTGTTGTATGTCTTTTTTTTAATATTCTACTATTTATGTGAGTATGTTTAATATTGATAAAGTAATTTAATTTACAATTGGTAAAATCAGACTTCATATATATAATTAATTTATCGTGATTATCTCGTCATGATATTTTACAAGTTTGGTTATAAGTTTTAAAAATAAGTTATTAGTTTAATTTTTTTTTTTTTTTCATTTTTTTTCTTTTGATATATCAGTAGATTAAATATTATATATATTAGTAAATGTGCAGCAATACTAAGATTGAACATTTTTTAGTTGCTATAATATATACGTGGTGGCAATGTGTTATCAATATTTAAATAATTATCAAAATACTGAAATATTTTATTTTATAAAGTTTTAATTCTATAGTTTTTTCATTATTTTTTTATCTGCCTTTCTGTTTGATTATAGTTAACTTATTAATATATTAAATATTTAAGTATATTGTTAGACAAAGTGGTTATTATTAAGCTACAAGTTTTGATAAATTTATTGCAACATATTTTATTAGGCTAGATTATATCATCATTGTTTATTTAGTTAAATTTTAGTAACATAGCTTATTAAGCTAATATAGCAACATAGTCTATTAAGGTAAACATAGCAATATTGTTTATTTATATAGTATGTATCTATTATGTTGACTTTATTGTTAGTATGTGTGTGGTATTAGTATGAGTATATAGTTGTAGTGAGTATAGTGTATATGTTGTGGATTGTATTTTAGTAAAGATTAGGTACTATTTAGCATAGTAATATTCATAAGTGAGTGATATACATTTATTCATAATTAACTCTTAATATATTTACCATATCCAAAACATCTCGTACTGGTATACTTAAATATATCTAACTTCGTCTCTTGTTGAATATCATCTATTAATAATCTATAACTATTGCAACCTAACCATAACCTTTTGCTCCTGTCTGAGATCTCGTTATCTATGGTTATATTTTCAGATACTATACTACTAAACTCGTTATTTAAATGTATCTAACTAAACTTATTTCATATATTTATCGTTACTTGAATATAAGCAGTGTATTGATAGTATATATAGGTGTGTTAGTACTCTATGTAAAATCAATTAAGTAACTCCTTATATATGTAATACACTGAGAGTATACTCTATTTTAATAATCTACTAGAATTACTTGTCCATATACTCGATAGTCTCTATATTAGTGTAGTCTCAAAAATTCTATTTCTTCCTCTACTATACTCAAATAAATCTGTGAGTGCTTCTGCTTAACTGTATTTCTCCTAACAGAAACAGATTTTCATCATTTCTTATCTTTAGATAGGCAAAACTACATAAATCACTTTTCTACTTTTGTTGTTGGTTAAATTAATCTTTCATCATTCTCAACATAAATATCTATGAGGTTCCATCTATTTTAGGGGATTTCAATGTTACATCCATAACTGATTAGGTATATGGGCTTCTCATCTTACTTATACTGATTTTTATAGTGTGGGGAGGATTAGGTACTTATATCAAAATATTCAGCTATTGCTTAAAACGATCTGGTGTAGCAATCTAATCAAAGAACACATACATAACACTAATTTCTACGGATCGTCCTAAACCAATTATCTTGACACAGACTATTTGACCTAATGTTCACTACTAGTTCCCTCTCTTATATAAATACTTAAACTATCATTTTCTGCAATTACTACTATAATTAGGTAATAGTGATCCTCACAACACTCATTCATATAATACTACACAATATTAATTCTTTCTATATTTTACCTATTCTCTCAACAGCTCGGTTTTCCTGTCTCCTCTTCATCATATTACATTTGTCTGTCTCTCTCTTATGCTGTACACTCTTTTATAGCTCGGCCGAGATAGATTTCTCGGGGTTGGGCTATTGTCCTACGGCATTCTTAAACGTCTTCTTACTATCGTATAACAATCTATTTGGTGATTTATTGTTTGAAAAAAGTTCAAAAACCTTTCTTTGTGATACACCTTCATGAGGTCTTTTCTGTGCATCCGTTCTGGGATACCAATACAATGTTCAATAAGTAAACATGACGTCTCACTGTCTGTATCTCCTACTAAAAAAGGTATAGGAAGAGAGAACGCATGATTTTATCAATAAACGGTTGATGAACTGTGATTTGCATATGCCTCGAGATGTTTTCTGGTCTCTCTCTCTTTTTCGATCGGATACGTCATGTAACAACAAAATCATAATCCAAAATTAAAGAGAATAATTCCGGAAATCACGTTGACAACTGGTAGTTTTTTTCTTGTTCTTTGTTTTTGCTTTTGTTTATTCTATATAGTGTTTACGCCAGTAGATTGTCATTTTTGCTCAGATACATATAAATCTAATAATAGGGTGAAGGTTAAAGGTATTTATATTAATTTCTTCGTTCTTTCACTGTAATCTCTACTCTCGCTAAGATAGTGTTTTCCTAATTTTCTAGCTAGATTTAATATCGTTTCGATTATGCAAGGTAAATTGAACTTGACTTTCGATTTCTCTCTGTTCAAGAAGATTCGTAAGTGTCTCGCTGAATAAAATATGCAGGGCTCTTCTGCTATATATAAAACGAATGATATATGTATAGACGATACATATAACCTCTCTTGTGATGTAAATCATAGTAGACAACGTTATCGTGATATATATATCATTTTTCTATGTGCATTTATGTCCTAAACTAAATGACAATATGCTTCTTAATGCGAACTTCTCATGTAAATCTTAACCTTTCCTTCAATACTTCTTCACTTTATTACTCTCAGACTCCTCTGATGGCTCGTAGTTTATATAGAACTGCAGCTATACTTCCAAAATGATAATACTGAATACTTACAATCAATTGCAATTCATTCACCTATCTTTCAGAGACCACACTGTTATTCAATAAAATATAATATAGTTGCGCTCAAAACAACACACTTTAAGACGAATATCATAGGCATAATCCATAAAACATACATAAATCAATAAGAGACGACCTAAAATACTGGAAATAGGGAAAATGCATAACGTATTGCATAAGGGAAGTGTTTGCAAACTTTCTAAAATACAAGTCGCTACTGTTATTGTCACTCTTATTTTTGTCGCGAGATATACATTTGTATGCGAGGTGTTGAAATTACCGATGAGTACTATTCCCTAGTTTGAGAATACATTACGGTTGTATTCCGTGAGAACATTATATCAAATTATAGAGCACAACGTGTTTTTTTGGATCGTAATGTTAGAAGAGGCATATTATACCTCATCAAGACTGTGTATTATGTGAATTGGAGTGTGCAGTGATATGTGTACTTTCTCTCTCTTAGAGCTGGTCCTTTTTACTTTCACTCCTCGTTCAAAACTTTATTTATTTTCTCTATGTATTATTCTGATTACTCATTTTTAATTATATTTATATACTAAACACTTTCCCTCAGTGTTTGAAGCACCCACGCACATGTCCAAACCTATTCCGAAAAAAGGAGGCCTCTCATCTGATCCTTCTAACTATCGTCCTATAGCTATCACTTGTATATTCTATCTAAGATCTTGAAACCCTTTACTCAACTCTCACTTCTTAGGAAATCTGGGAATTTCATTTCTCTTCTTTCCGATCGCCAGTTAGTACGGCTTTCGGCGCTCGGGGTTACTACTGGTGATTATATCTTTCCTATTTAACCGATTTAATTGGTTTTTCCGCCCTTAGGAACTACGGGGAGATTTGCGAGGTGGCGCTTTGACATATCCAAAGCATTTTGACCGGGTAGGGCACGCTAGTCACGCTCTCCAAGCTACCCTCTTTGGGTTTCCTCCTTCTCTTTTTCGAACTCATGCCTGATTTATTTTCAAAGCGTCAATATCGTCAGCTGTCAATGATAGCGGGACTCCTTCTTCATTTTCTGTCAATAGTGGTTGTGTCTTATTTCCTGTCATTATCTCTCAACTTTATTTCCTACTTTTCATTAAATGATCTTCTCACCTGCACATTCAACTCTATTCACTCATATATGCGATGACTCGACCTTTTTCATTCTTCCAATTTTCATTTCAATCTGCCTCTCCTACTTTACTTCTTATAGATTGCCTCTCGTTCTTAATCTTTCCGATTCTATTTCTCGCTGATTTGAGATAGGGTTTCCAGGTAGGTTCACCTCAACCTTGTGAAATTAAATTAATTTTAAAATCTCTACTTGTATAAACATACTCAATCCTAAGACACCTTCTAACTTTCCCATCTCTTTCGATGACGGTTTCTCTCGTCTCTCCTGTTGACAATATAAAAATTCTTTGCACCTAAAATAAACAAAAAAATGTCTTGGAAAACTCATCAACATCTACAAACGGTTTGCTAAGGCTAGAGCCTCATATTCAAGAGAACTTGTAGTTCTGTTTGAGATGGCGAGACTTTTTGTCCTCTCCACAGTTACTCAGTTCATACAAGGGCCTCATCCCGCCCTTGTATGGAGTACTGACCTCAATTTCTGGGGGGGCTCAGGTTTCACCTCGGCCTTCTGGATAGTGGTTTCGAGTCAAGCAAAAAAGGGACTTATAGAACTGTCCGTTTCTTTTGTCTAGTTCACTTGACCCTCATCTTTGCGGCTCGATGTTGGTGGCTTTATCTCTTTTCTATAGGACCGTAGACTCTGGCATAGTTTGCATATTCGTAAGGATGTAAGTTTTCACTCTACATGTCCGCGTATTTGCCTATTACCTCCTTTATATTAGACGTGCTATCTCTTCTGTATCATTATCATATCTATGCTACAATCAGGATTATCAGTTTATGTCATTATCATTATCATTTTTTGTATCATGGCACAATGGTTTTGATTTATTTGTATAGATTCATATATTCTTATTAAGTTACTTCCTGAATTAAGATTCTTCATTATTATTTAGTATTGAGTTTGTTCCTTATTTATTCTCATGTCACACTCTTACTATTGTTCTGTATGTGATAATTTCTTCATCTCATACTTACCTTATTGTATGTGATTATTACTTCTACTCATATTTATAATCTATTACTCTCTCTCATTCTACTACTTTTATAATATTGATCTCACTCTGAGTGATATATGTCTCATCATTTCGTGGCAAGAGTGGGAACCAGTACTTCTGGGGCCCCGGCCCCGGCTCCCGGCTCCGAGCCCGCTGGCCCCGGTCCCCGCGAAATAGTTATCTCTAGGTTATGATTATATAAAACCGGCGCCCTCCTGGAGATTATTCTGTACCTCGGTGTGCTTGCGCACTGTAAAGTGTTTACTCAAAAATAGAGGGTTAAATCAAAACAAAATTAAAAAAAAGGAGTGATGTCTGTAAAAAAAAAAAAAAAAAATAAAAAAAAAATATATTATTTAAGTAACTTTAAAATTGTTACAGATATTGATTGTGAACTGGATGGACTTAATCTTTATAAAGCATAAATTTAATAATAAATTTTACATTTGTGTTAAAATATATTTGTAACTATGATTTCAAAAAAATATTAAGTTAAAATTATAATTATTTTCCTAGTTTTTAAACATATAATATATTACGAATTTGATATATCAAATCAGTAAATTCTCGGAGAAAAGGGGAATAAATATAATTGTTATAAAATATAATAAAATTAATTTATTTGCTGTAATTAAAATATTCTTCAGCAAATAAGTTCTGTGTAAAGATAAATAATCTCACTCTTTTTTCAATAAAATAATTTATATTATATTTAATTAAAATTTATATATAATTATATGATATATATATATATTATATAAGTATTATTAATATATAGTATATATATATATATATGAGTTTATTATACTACATAAATATATATACAATATATTTGGAAATTATATTATAATAAATCTGTAAACATAATAATATCAATGACCTTTGATATGCCCAAATTTTATTTTTATTAGATTTTTCTATTAAGAGATCATATTTTAATTTAAATAAGTAAAATTTATATAATATAATTAATTTACAGACTAATTTAATAAATATATATTTAACAGATAATCTATTAACAGATCTATATTAAATTTAAATTATATATAAATATATGTGAATATAAATTACATTAATTTATAATTTATCAGTGTTTTTATAAGGATTTTATAGGTATATTCTCTCTCATATTAATAAGTGGCAGTGATTAATATATATATATATATATTGTAACAAGTTTTGAGTGTGTATAATGTATATATTAATTATAATATTAATATATAATATACTTTTAAGAGAGGCAAGCCCTTGGATTCTTATTTTATGTTATAATTGCTTTATCATCACTTACTAATTTTAAATTACTAAAGGATACAGAAATATAAAAGATTAGTTTACATACTACTTTATGATATAAGAAATAAATATTTTATATAAAAGTTAGATAAAGCTATATATTTTGCGTTCCCGACACGCGATACTCATTTATTATCAGAGTACTAATAGTGTGATCATGGTATTTCTTTATCTTCATCTTATCATATTACAGTTGAAGTGTGAGTCTTATTCTCATGTGGTCTATGCTATGTTTATCTACTAATGAGGTAAATATTTATATATAATAATTATAGTATATATATAATATTATAGTATAATAAATATACATATATAATATTATATATTATATATATTAAATTTTTATATTAATATTTATTATAGTATACTATATACTATAATATAAATATTATAATATAATTATTAATATTATATTTCTATATATATTATTAATTAAGTTAATAATGTTTGGATTTGTTTTGAAGTTATTCAGATATTTGTGTTACTATCTTTGGGATGTGGACTTTGTCTTAATTTCACCGGGATGCTTATTTTAGTTAGTTGTTACTTTTCTATATAAATGCATAAAGGATTCTCCATATAGACTATTTTACGTAATTGAAGTTCCGTTAGGGTGATTGATATATATTCTGATCATCATTTAATATATATATTATTTAGATTATAATTTATAAGATGATTTGACTGTTAGTATTACGCCTCTATTACTTTGATAAAATGACTGAAATTTATTGACTAGTTCCTTGGTAGCAGTGTCATCGCTGTTATGATATTTTTTTCCTTCTTTGGAAATCTATGGTTTACACCTAATAGTTTTATTGCATAATGATATTATATTAGCATTTGAGGATTGATTGATGATTAATATATACATGCTTTATGGGTGGTAAGTAAGATTTTTTCTTATTTCGTGATGAGCTCTGTGATATTATAATATAATTATTAGGATAAACGGATGTGAAAGGACAAATCTCTCTTATAATCAATTAACTTCTTTCATTTTTAATGAGTAAATATATACAAATACAATCTTCAGGCTATATTATCTGTAGATATGGGATCCCTCTCACTAAGATACACCATACAATAATAATCAAAAATACATTTAACGACCGTGGCACAAAATTGTGATAGTGTATGTATATAAATGTGAGTGAATGCTTATTATTTTATCTGGGAATGTTGATAGACTTGTACGTGTTAGTATATACGCTCGAGATCAACTGTTGAAGCAATTCTAAATTCAATGTTCATTCAATGAGGTTTGGGATTACTTCGATATTGTTTCCATTGGTATCGCAAAGTATACATTTTGAAAATCTCAATTATTCTTGGAAAGGAAGAACGACATATGGGCTTAGAGGTTTCCTCAGAAGCAAACACAAGGAAGATGTTGAAAGGAGAATGTGTAAAAAGAGGAAATGATCTCCAAAACCCGCCCCGTACTTGGAATCAGCAGCTCCTCCACAATCTCTCGGTAGTTATCCACTTTTCTGTTCCCAAGAAATTAAGCCACAACAATCAGGAAAACCATTGCAAGCTCAAGCTTCTGCCCGCAAAGTTCATTGTCTGTAACAAATTGTGGATCGACTGATGAGTTTTCTTATTGAGGCCATTTAAATGGTCCTAACCTTTTTTTCGCACTGAGCTGGAAAGATGAAAGATTGAAAAAATATAGCTGAAGCAGATCCAGTGTAATCAAGAGCTTTGACGAATTGCCTTTTCATGATTGGCAGCTTTATGTGCTGGGGGAATATAATTTTAATTTCTATCAACAAGGAGGCTCATTCCTGATTGTTCTTCAGCCAGGCATCCAAGTGAGTCCTCGTTAGCGCAGGTCTTTGTCAGCCAGTATTTCTAATTTAGCCTACTCTCCTAGTAGCCCAGGAAACAAGGGTATTTCGTCTAACCTCCTTGCTGCCCTAGCAGAAAATTAGTCATTTTCAAATCTACATAAATTAACCATCCATGAAGATGGTTTTGCAATCTATCCAGAATTTTCTTGATGTTGCCATACCTTTTCTTTCATTGGTTCAGAGTGTCCTTTCTGTGATGAACTATATATATTAATATATAATATATATATATATACTATATTATATATATATATATATAAATATATATATATATATATATTATATATATATATATATATTAATACTATATAATATATACTTTATATAATTATTAAATTTTTATATATATATATCTGTTTGCTGCAGTAACATACATTTCAAACTTCTTTAACTACTGCAATAAAAATGGTCTCCATTCACTTGATCATATGCGAGCAGTCGCCATTTGAGAAGAATTCCTTCAACATTACAATAAACAATAGACAAGTTGACCATCTGAATGGAAGTACTTTCGCAGTGCTGCTTCTTTGCTACGAAAAAGGAGACACTAGTGCCAGGTCTGAGTTATTCCTTTCTCTTTCAGCCTGGAAGCCAACAATTCAGCAGACTGCTTTGCAAATGCAATCTCTTACCAGATCATTGTCATTTCATGGCTGATAATAAAGCAATTGTCATCAGCATCGTCAACAGATGGAGTATATTCATTCGTGTCAGAGATCATCCTCCATTCATCTGTAGAAAGAGATAAACTGTATTTTCAACATGCAATCTCCGGTAGCTCAGTAAACACAGACACATTTATTTCCTCCAGTGTTCAACTGGTCGTCTGATAGATGGGATATTTGGGTATTGCAAGTGGTGTTTGTTTGTCTTATTGAGATCTTTTACATTGACAAGAAAGAAGTAGCACTCATCCAAATGGTTTATTGGTTCTCTCCAAACCATTGGCACACTAAATTCTCAGCTTAGCATTTCGTTTTCCTTTAGATCTTGCTCGTAAAGCTTCAACACAAACGTTTGGACAACTTTATGAGGAGCCCATATTTTGTCTTGGTGTCTTGTACCAGGATGTGAGACGGTCCAGATGTATGCGTGTAAGTGGGGTCGTGGTGTTCTTGGTGTCTTGGTTGTCTGGTCATCTTGTCTCCCAGTCCTACTTTAACCTAGAACACAGTAGCTTAAAACAATGCTTGTAAATTCCGGTTATCTTATGTTCCAGAGACCGCCATTTTAAAGAAAAAATTTATTATAAAATAATTATTGCCATTTTTTTTTGTGCTTTTTTTAATTTTCATTGTATATTTGCATCATTTCCCTATAATTATTTATGCATTTAATATTGAATACGTAGAATTTTTTTGGGACCAATTTCTCAAACTCTTAGAAATTAACATATTTTAAATTTTTTATAAAAAAATATTTACGGTCTGTCAGACATAAGTTATGTGATGCAGGGTTAAAGTAGGCAAGATACACCCTCTTGGCAAAGGTGTTAATGTTGCGCCTTTGATCCTGCATAGTGAATCTCCCACAGATGCAGCAGAAGATATCTGTGTCATTACGGCATCTCCTTCTTTCGGATGTTGTAACCATTGTTAGATTACAACCTGGAAAGGGAAAATATTAAATAAATTGTGATATGAACATAAAATGATTGTAATATGTAATAATGTAATAAATTGTGAAATATAATAAATTGATATTAATAAACACACTATTGTTCAAATACTACATCTTTTATCACTAAAATAACAAAGAGTTATTTCACTGACGTCTCAACTACATCTTTTATCACTAATATGACAAAGTGTTATTTCAGATAAAATCCATTAAAATGGGGTTTGACAATTGCATAGAAATTGGATGTGATGGAGAAAATCTGTGATCAGATTTGGAATCAGCACCCTCGATTTAGTATAAAACAGCTGGAAAAGTCCATGCCAGGAAAAAATTTTATTTATTTTTTATTATACAGATGTAAAAGTCCATGCCAGAAAATTTTTTTTTTTTTTTTTGTAGGCCAGTATTATCGGTTCAAAATGATCTGGAGCTTCAATCGGTCTAATTAGAGAAATTTGTTAAATTTCTTCTCTAACTTTCCTTGGAATAACTTCTGTTTTGGCACAAAGGACACTCGGTGTCTTTCGAAATGTCTTTTTTTTAACACGTTAAAACTACTCACGGGCAGTGCTTATTTCAAGGAGGAGGCAAAAAAATAAGTGCATACTTAACGCAATACCCTAAGGTGGGAGCAGATTGAATACAGCAGGAAAAATAGTTGATGTCAGGGAGTTCCATAGAACAAATGTGACTGAAAGGAACGTGGTACCACAACCATAAAACCTTGAGTTTCCAATACTCACACAAAATTGTAGCTCTTGCGCTACGAGGAGATTCAGTGGTAGAGAAATACGAGAGGCCGTTGTATACCTATTAAAAAAAGATAGTGCTCCAATGGCACATCACAAAGAAAGAGAGACATGTAATTTAAAAGTAGGGGAGAGCTTTTAGTCCCTTAGCCTTAGATTTATTCCTATCCAAAAGGAGGGAGGAACCGGAGCCCCCCCCCAAAAAAAAAAAAATAATGCGAGAGCAGTACTCCACACAAGGGTTTATAAGACCTTTCCTTATATAACTGGAAGAACTAAGTAGAAGGAAAAAAAATCCCGCAATCTAAACAGAATAACCAGCTTCTCTGAGGCCACCTAAGCAACCGTTGTGATATATTTCAAAGACAATTTGCTGTTTATGTTCAGTCTAAGAATGTTTATGTTATTAACAGGTGAGACGTTAGAGTCGTCAGTCGTCGAAAGACATAGGAAAGTTGGGAAATGTTTTTTGAGAGGGAGATGTTTAGTTGATCCTTAAAAGTTGAAATTCAAAAGATTGCGGGAACACCGCCGAGAAAAGGCCGTTTTGGTTGGGTTGGTGGAATGATCAGGAGCAAGTTCACTCCATCTTCAACAAAATTTACAAAATTCATGTTGCGATGCACTTGTTCTTGTGATATTCAGGAAAGTGGCATCACGTATTGGGAATATAACCACTTTTATTCTATAACTCGCCGATTTTCATTCAATTCGATCAAAGCAAAACTGTTGGTGGGGAAATCACTCGATGTCCGTTGAGTGTTTTGACTACCTCCTTAGCTTCTCTACCGAAAAAAATATTCCTTGCTTCTTTCAAAAATCATCTCTAAAATCTTCAAAAAATTGTCTCTCCTCCTCTTATTCTCTTTCATTAATCTCTACTTAGTGCCTCCGCTGGAAAGGATAATTTCTTCGGTTTGCTTTTAAGTATTATCTCCCACCCTTCCCTGAATGATTTTGGGATTTCTTCTCCTAATCGTTTTATAAATTAAATAGGATTTAGCTTTTGGATTATAACATCTATGAAGAATAGGGAGGCAAGCATCCTAAATGACATTCTCCCAGTGCTTTGAGGGAGTGTGTTTTTAAGCTTACGCCTGGCCTTGTTGAACTATATATACTCTGTTTACTCTAATATTAATACTTTTCTTCAATCGTGAAATATCATGAAAGTTTAGCTGATTCCGAAGAAGTGTAGCAGTTGTGTTCTTTCTAAGTTTATAATTATCATCCGATAGCTCTTACCAATTTTCTGAAATCCTTGAATCTACAAGTAACTTTCATTCCCTGAATCGCTTTAAATTACAATTCCTTCTTCAGATTATTAAAAACAACTGATAATATACTTAGCTATTTTATATATCTAGTGGTTTTCTGTCCTTAGGTGCTAAGGGGAACTTTTTGTAGTGACACTTTATATATCCAAGGTTTTGACACGGTACGACATAAGTCGTTGCTTTCTAACCTGCTTTCCTTTGGGATTACTCCAATTATTATTATTATTAATTATTATATAAGTCTAGCTTCCATTTAAATGACCCATATCGTTATTTGTATATAGGCTACTTCATCTTCCTTCTCCCTCTCAAAAATGGTGATCATCAAGGCTTGAGAAAACTAATTACTTGCATCTCACTATCTTTGCCACTTCCATTTGGGCTAAAGAGATGCAGTGTCTTTAAATGAATTTTGTTTGTTATGCTTGCGCTTGGGTATATTTTTTAATTTCTCCTCTTGTATTTGACCTTCCCCTAAGTGGTTGCAAAAGTGTGTTAAAATTATATATTTATATATGCTAAAACTTTCTCTCGTGTATTTTCAAAATAATGTACCCTCAGCGATTCTCTGTCTAATCTTAGAAATATATGAAACTATGTATTAAATTTCATTCAGCTGAGAATAACAATCTTTTTTTTTATTATCCTGTGAAGTCATTTTCCAAGTCAAGCCATGGGAGAGTGTCACAGAAGTTATTGCCAATAATGATTAAACTGAATAAAATGTCCGGGAATAACTAATAATTTCAGGCAGTCATACCTCGACGGGTCATCTAAAATAAAAAAATAAACAATATAATCCATTTAGACCCTTGTAGTTTTGATGAATTAATGTACCAGTATTTAGGATTCATAGTTGCAAATAATTCATTCGTGATAAATCGATTTGTTTTGATATTAAACTTTAGTGTGAGACAACAACAACATTAATAATTTAGTTTGGTCTGAAGCATATCAAGGTGGACAACCCATGTAATCTTCTAGTTTTGATTAAACTATATCAAGGTAAAAGAGATGATACAGAAGTAAACGTTAGAATAGGATTAGGGGAGATATTATCATAAATTTACTTAAAGACTTTTGATACACAATCCTTTGTCATTTCATTTGTGTTTCGATTTTCTTAGAAGCTTAAAACTTATTGCAACATTGAAGAAAAAGTAAATAAAAGCAGCAACGTGACTGTCAAACAATTCCCCAGACCATATGCTAAAAAAAATCCCTTTTATCAAACAAAAAAAAAAAATGAAGAAAGTGAAAGTCTCTCATTTGATTAAGAAATAATACTTTTGCAAATGCCATGTTGATATGCAGGTGGATTAAATATTGCAAAGGTTTGTTCAATTACAATCAGCATCGAAACTTTAAATTAGACTTGAAACTATTTAATAATAATAATAATAATAATAATAATAATAATAATAATAATAATAATAATAATAATAATAATAATAATAATAATAATAATAATAATAATAATAATAATAATAATAATAATAATAATAATAATAATAATGATAATAATAATCAACTAATAATAATAATAATTAATAATAATAATAGATATATAATAATAATAATAATAATAATAAATAATATATATTTTAGTCATTCATTATTAATAATAATAAGGAATATAATAATAATAATAATTAATAATAAAATAATAATAATAATAATAATCAATTAATTAATAATAAATAATATATAATAATAATAATAATAATAATAATAATAATAATAATAATAATAATAATAATAATAATAATAATAATAATAATAATAATAATAATAATAATAATAATAATAATAATAATAATAATAATTATTATTAATAATAAAAATAATAATTAATATATAAATTTATTATTATTATTATTATATTATTATAATTAATATATTTATTCATTATAACTGTTGAAAATTATTATTATTATATTATTATTAGTGTTATTGCCCTAGCTGTGGTCGCTGTTCAACTTCAAAAAGAGACAAACCTGCGTAGACTCTTCTTTCTTCATCTTCAATGTGAGAAAACATTTCAATAACTTCTTCTGGAGCTTGAAAACGAGCACCAGGGTTGCCAACATGCGGTGCCAAGTGAGAAAGGAAGAGGAACAAGGGTTTGGAAGGATTGTGTTCATTAATGATTTTGACGCTTTCTTCAGTAAAGAGATCGGTTGCGTACGTTCCTTTCACGAAGAGAGAGAAAAAAAGATGTGAATGTGATATTTGCTTAAATAAGGAGTTTAATTTTTTTTTGGTTAAAACGTATTTCAACACACCTCATAACACCCACTAAAATATAATTAATCATTATTTCTACAGTCCCGGTAATTTAAAGTGACAAATTAAGTAGCATTCGATCTCCTATCTATAGATCTTCAGTCCTTTCCTGCATCACTATCTAGTTGAAAGAGAAGATGTCCCTGTTTTTTTCTAATCATACTGTATTTTAACATTTTTCGCAAATATATAAAAAAAATAGTGTAGAAGAAAAGAAAAAAACAAAAAAAAATAAAAAAAAAGAAACAATAAAGAAAATGTTTTTTTAATCGACAGTATTTTATAATATTTCGCAAATTATGAAAAAAAAAAAAAAAAAAAAAAATGCAAACTATCTAACCTTTAGCTTAATTAAAATACGAGGAACTTGTTTTAATATAAATTACAGATACATTACAATTTTCTGTCAGAAATTTAATTCGAAGATTTTATAACAAATGAGAAACCATTAATATCCTGATGATAAAGACTTCCAATTATTATCTTTCTTCTCTATGAAAATTAATTATTTAGAAAATTATCTTCTTAAGTCCCCACATTTTATCTCTATGAAGAAAAAATAATTAAAGAATAATCCTCCAAATCTTTATCTTTTTAGTTTTATTGAGATTAATTAATTTAATGAAAATCATTTTCCTAATTCCTATCTTTTTATCTTTATGATGATTAAATAATTGTAAAATGATTTAATTTCTATTTTTTTTATCTGTTTTAAGATTAATTAATTTGAGAATGATTTTATCATTTTAAAAGGTTTGATTTTTTTTCAACAAAGTTTGCACAGTGCTTAGTGTTGTATTTTTATCAGAGCTTATTATATATATATATATTATATATATATATATAATATATATATAATTATATACCATATAATAGCTTAGTGTAATAATATACTATGTAAAATGGTGTATAATATGGAGATATGATGTACTGAATATACAAATGATATATACCGTATAAGACTGAGACTACATAGAAGATATACCGGCTGATAGATAAGGTTCTTGGTGTTTTTTGAGAGTACTGAAGAAATATTAGCCTTAGTTTAATATAGTACTAGTGAGTATATTATATATTAATATAGTTTATCGATGATATATATAATGTATTTTAATGATTGGTTGAAGATAATTATATAATACTTATATTAGTTATATTTGATATCCATATTTATAAGTTATATAACATATATATGAAAATTATATTTTATTAATATGACATATTATTAGTATATTTATAGTAGATTATAATATATATACTTATATAAATATTAGTATATATTATTATAAAGTTCAAACTTTATATTAAGTCTATACTCAGTAAGTGATTCCTAATGGTACTATATAGGTTAATTTTGATATATATATATATATATAGGTATTATATATAATATATATCATGCATCATATATTTAATTTATAAAAAATATATGTATAATAATACTGACTGTCAGCATTTCTTCGCGGACATAGTACCGAATAGTTAAATTAAATTAAATTATAATGTAATAAAAAAGTATATATTCGAACAGGTATATATATATATATAATATAAATTTAACATCTGCCGTAAAATGCATAGACAATACATTTTGGCTCAAAGCTTTCGTAGATACTATTACAATCTACTTATATAGATAAAATATATATCTATATAATATATTACTATAAAAAGATATATATAGTATTATATATTTATAGTATATATATTAAATTAATTAAATAATATACATATATATATTAATTTTAATATACTTTTATTACTATAATATAGAATAATATAATAGTAAAATTTTGAAAAGTGGAAAATAGTAACCCTATATATAGTTACTCAGAAACCTTTTTATTAAAAATCTAAATACCTAATAATAAAATAATATTAAACAATAATATATAATAATATCAATAAACGAGTCTTCTACATTTTATAATAAGGGTATATATATATATAATATAGTATTATATAAATATATATATATATATATATATTATATATATAATCTATATATTATTTATCATATATTAGTGATGCGCAGATGTCATATATTTTTCGCATCCGAAGGATGCGAGATCGCGGTGACTGCGGATGTTTATGAATATATAACATTCCGCTGAAGCTGCGGACTGGTGATGCGGTTTACATGCGGATGTTTGATATATACTTTAAATAATTAAATAAATTAATAAATTTTTTAATTAAATTTTTTATTATATAATAATATTATATATACTATATATATATAAATATATTATAATAAATAATATAATATAGTATATGACTAAACCATTTTTACACAATGCTATTAAGATAAATTGGTGTTACCAGGGTGCGGGACGTGGGCCCTTAATAAATGCACCCCACCAACCTCTTTCCCCAATCCTCTGTTACCGAATGAAAAAGATATTATTACAATGGATTATTATTTGCGGGGTAAAAATTAAATATATGAATTGCAATATAGGATGTTAGTGTGTGGCTTAGTTAGGAATATAACAATAATTTTATTCTAGAGAGTCTGTTTCTTTTTATATATCATATGAGTCAGTCCAGCGAGCTATACTAAATACTCTCTCACATCTTGGAACACTAGATGTGATACAGGTGAGCGAAGTTATTCTTTTGCAGATTATTAGTTTATCAACCGCGTGGGTTAAATATTGTGTGCTGTACTTGACAAAATTGGTCCACCAACTGAGTAGGATCAATCATTGTTTTTATCTAGTCGTTTGTCTTGGTGATAGTGTCAATCACGATTTTGGCACTACGACTGTTTGAAGGTATGCGTGAGTGCTTCTTCATTATTATCTGGACTGATTTTAGATGAGATCTAATATAAGTTGAATCTAGTGGTGATTGATTTACTGTTTAGAAGGTGTGGTTTCTGTCAGATTTTCGTTTTTTTCCCTTTTAATGGGTGCGCGAATTAACCTTTAGTCTATCGGATGGTGAATTAGTTGGAAGCGTGTATATACAAAGTGACGATTTAAGTTGTTTCAATATTGTACAAAAAATCATTGATTTGATTAGCGAGCGAATCAATAAGATTAAGTTGCAATAGCCAGATGTGTAAGGTCATGTGATATAGTGCACAGAACCAAATGTCTGTTATCTAGATTTAGATTTTATTGTAGTATGCTATCAGTTCTTTGTAAATTACGATCATAACATTTTCAGTTTAGGAGAGTGCCGCTCAAAATGCATATCTCTCTTCTGAGCTGTCTGTAGATTAAATATTAGATGTACATCGAGAGACAGGAACGCTGTAGAAGGCGAATCGGTAGATGGTTTTTTTTTTATTAATTTTTTCAAATAGCTGTTCTTTCCAAAGTTAGTTTAAAATGACAAAGCAGTAAGTGATATAGAGTCACTTATTCTTTTTAACCCAGTAGGCTAAGAATGTTAAACTTTTGGGAAAATTACGAACTGGCGTACAAAGCAAGAATAAGTTCTTGTGAGCCATATGACACTCGTTCATCATATGATAGTTCCGACCGTCGAGTTGTGACTTCCTTTGATAAAAGCTAGTAAAATAATATGGAATATTCAAGTTCATATTATAGATATTTTGCCATTCAACTAAGAAGTTATTGCGAGTGGTGTGGCATATTCATTTTAAGTATTTTATATTAGAAAAAATTTTTACAAATTCCCGACCTAAAATATCCGGCAGGCATCCGCAGGGTCAAAGCGTGAGAATGTGCACGGATGCGGATGCGGAATCTTTTTAATAGATGAGCGGATATGTCTCACAGCGGATAGTTGGTATAGTATACTCGCAAATTCATAATATATATATAATAATATATATATAACAATAATATACTATAATAAACTATACTGTAATATAAATGATTATCAATATAGAAAATAAATATATAAAATTTATATTAAACTTGAATATAATATATATAAAAAAAATTAATTAAAATGCTTTGAGACGTTTTGAACGTTTTTTAATAAATCATTTCTAACACTTAAAAAGATTTTTATATATATATATATATACTATATATATATATATATAATAGATATAATATATATATATATTATAATATTATAATATATATATATATATGATATATATATAATATATATATATATATATATATATATATATTTACTTATAAATATACTTGTTAGGAATATTATTAATATTATTATTATTATTATTATTATTATTCATTATTTAAGATTATAATTTAATTTAATTATTTTTTATTATTATTCCACCCATCCTATTATATTATTATATTAATTATTATTTTATTATTATTATTATATTATATTATTATTATAATTATTGAGTGATTATTATTATTATTATTATTTATTATATTATTATAGATTATTATTATTATATTATTATTATTAATTATTATTTATATAGTATTATTATTATTATTATTATTATTATTGATTATTATATTAATTCATTTATTATTTATTTTATTATTATTATTATTATTATTATGATTTATTGATCTATTTCTTAAATATTTTATTATTATTATTTATTTTTTTATTATTATTATTATTGATTATGTAAATTATTTATTATTATATATTAATTATTTATTACTACCATTATTAATTATTATTAATTATTATGTTATATATTATTTTATTAGATCATTTTCGACGTTTGGCGAATCAGTGAGTAGTAGTATTATTTCATTTTGAAGCCTTTCCCCTAATAATATGAAGCTTAATAAAAGTAGTTTAGAAGAATTATTATGTCCAGTAGTTAGTAGTTATGTATATGGAGAACTTACAAATCGATTTTTCATTATGGAGTAGTAAGTGTCTCTAAAAAGCACGCACCTATAATAATATTTATTATAAAATAAATCTATAAGGCATAACATTTTCCAAAATGGTTAGTTAAGTGAACTTACAACTTGAAGATAAATGAAATGTTACAAGAAAAATCTTCAGAATAAGGTTTATATTTATTGATATATAATTTCTTTATTCCTTCTTTAAGTGATGGTGATGAAAGACCATACTTCACTCCCTATTATATATATATAAAATAGTTAATATATATAATATATCTCACACGATATAAACATTATAAACTATTATAAAATTAATTTTATAGTATAATAATATATTTTTAGCGCTACGCTCATTTATAATAATTAAATAATATTATATTTTAAAATAATGGTAATAACAATAACATACGTAATATAATTATGTAGTATCACTATATTAATTATAGTCTTATAATGTTATAATATATCATATATATTAAAGTGAAAACATCTATACTAGTGTTATATATTATATATTAATATATATAAATATATATATTAATATATCAATAATAATAGTATAATATATAGATTATAAATAAATACCATTCTAACAACGATACGTATATTCAATACGTAATTTAATTAAGGCACAGTGTATATATACTATATATAATTAATATTTATATTTATTTATTATATGTGTGTAAATACAAAATTTTGATAACTTCAATACCTAATTATATTTCTACGTATTAGAGTAGCAATATTATACCAATAAATTAGATTTATATTAAAATATATATAACTGGTAAAAGCAACAATAGTTTAACTATATAATATATATATATATATTAATTTATATCAAACAAAGACGTTAGGCTATATGAATATACTATAGATATAGTGAGTATAAATTTGATATAAATAATGGTCTTATATATATATATTATATAATATATATATATATATATATATATATATATATAGTGTTATATAAATCAATATAGAGTAATAATATAAAATGATATATTTTATACTGATTTTAAGTCTATGAGTAAATACGTCACATACGTACCACTAATAATTAACTATTAAGCAGTACTCATAGGAAGAATAGTAGCTAAATAGTAGAGGATACCTATAAGATATAGAATATATATTATATATAATAGATACTATAGATATATATAAGTAGATTTAGTAGAGAATAGGATTAGAATATATATATATATATACTGATATAGAGGTATACTTTGAAAGTATATAGTATATATATATATATAATGTATATATTTATATATATAAGATATATATATATAATATGTATTATATATATATATATATATATATATATATTATATATATATTTATATATAAGATAAAATGTTTTTATACTTCAGAGGAGATATATATGAGTAAAGAGTAATATATGATAATATATATATATATATATATTATATTTATATATATATATATGTATATATGATAATATATATTAATATTTATATATATATATATAAGTATATATATAGTATTTAAGATAAATAATTATAGTTATAATAATATATAATATATAGTATATATATATATGAAGAATATATAGATATATATGTATATTATATATTATATATTATAATGGAGATATTATTATATATATATATATATATATTTATATATATTATATTATATATATATTTATATATATTATATATCAATAAGTATATAGTATATATATATATATATATAGATATATATATATATAATATATAGAGTATATAATATACATTAATAATATAGTATTAATATAATAATATAGACTATATATATATAGATTAATATATATATGTATATAATATATAGATATTATGTTTTATGTAGCTATATCATAATATTTACTACCCTTATCCGTTAGTTATAATGAAGTAATAGTACGTATCACTCAGTGATATATATATTAGAATAGAGTAGTCTATATATATATATAAGAAGTGTTAATCGTTGGAGATACTGAGATAAATGGGCCGTTTAGCTGGTCACGTATATATAGATAGATATATTGAGTTAGCTCAGATACGGGGTATCTTATGAATGTGTGATTAAGGAAATACTGGATATTTGAGGACGGCTTGATATATAGTATATTTGTGAGTTGTGGATATTTAGTAGCCGGTACTGACAGAGTCCGATAATATATAATAGTCTCGTAATATTAGTTTGGCTACGGATACTGAATTGGAGATATACTCGAGTATAAGTGAGAATATGTGCGGATAAGCATATAATGAGCTCACTCATATTATATATATAAGTAGAGTAGTTGTTAAGCGTATTTTACAGGTGTATACTCTAGTATAAAGTATATATATATATATTATATATATATAGTATATATAATATATATATATTATATAATATATGTTATACCTCTTATATCGTCATCAATCGCCCACCTTTCCCCAGTCTCTGGGTGTATTAAGAGCGTCACATGCACTGAGAATAGGAAAAAGTAGTAGAAAGAATATGTCGAAAGTCGAAAAAAGGCCCAGCCTTACCTCCCTCCTTTATATCTAGTGAAAACTCATTCTGCGTCAGAGAAATCTCGTAAAGCTTCACTGGCTGGGAGGACTATCACTGAGGCATCTCGTCAATGGTAGGTTCATCCCCATTGGACAAGTACCAATGTTATAAAGAAAATTCCCGCCATTCACAACCTGTTATACAGGCTTTTCTTCTCGCTTCTGCAAAATTCAGCATTTCTCTTCAGGCATTCCTTTACTGACCTCCCAAAAATTTCGGAATGGTCTCCCAAGCGGCCGATTCCCAGACACTCACCACTTGTTATCCGCTTCACCAACTACTATCATCCACTCCTCTTCATGTCAAACCATCTCAATGTCCCTGGCGTTTCATTCTCTTTCATTTACTCCTTCTTGCAACCACACAAAACTCCCTATGAAGTTCAATTCCATATCTTATAATTCTTCTGACACCTAGCACGCCCCTAGAATTTGTCCATCTGAACACGTTGTACTTTGAGGAATCTTGATAACTATGTGTAGTTCAGAACAGTGCGGTCTACTACGTGATGCATTGCATCAGGGGTAAAACAACCATGTAACCTCCTGCAATGTAGTATGCGCTAACGGCACTCAGAGCTTAAGTGTCCGTGTTATAGTCCACCGAATGGATGACTTAAGTCGAGCTAGCCACCTTTGACTTACCCGATTAACCATAGACGGTTTCATCTAGTTCGAGTGGTTTATTTCCTAAGACTCGATTCTAAATATTCTAAAGAGCCAGACTGATCATTTTTATCGACTGCTCTGAGCCTCAGCCACACGAATCACGAACATTCACACCGTATACGATAGTCCTCACTCACACGCAGACTTTAGTGACAATATACTTCTTAGTGCATACTGTGTTACTGTATATTGCAGACAGCCCTCCTTCTGCCTTAACAGATCCTAACCAGGATTCCCAGTCAGGAGCCAATTCGTGCACTGAAAACTCTCTTCAGAATCTGTCGGCACTGACCACCCATACCAGAATCATGTCGACAACATTAATATTTAGCTGGTTTAGAGGGCTTTACGTACATCCATCTCACATTTCAGGTCTCGCTCTTAGTCGTTTCTAGAGCAATTCCGTCACTGCGCGAGCTCTCTCTATTAGTTATTTCCTTGTCCCATTCCGTATAGATGACGCAATATTTGGTAATATGACTCTAGCGAGAACATAACATTGTATGCACGTGTAGATTGATGCTCGCCTACACATCCACATTAGTATAATTAGATATCAAGTCACATTCGAACCTCACTCTTTATCTTGCCTAGAGACTCGCTTCTCACTGGTCTTCGATTCAACTTTGAGGTAGATACTTTTAATTCCCTATAACTCTCAAGTAAAACACATTGACTAAATCTGACACACTAGTATAATCTCGTACTAAACACTACCTAGAGCTAGATTAAATAAATAGTGTGATATATAAATTGTAGTACGACAGAATTACAGCTCACTCAGTTAAAAATCATGCTTAATAATATATATAAGATACATTATAAAAATCTAACTCTAATAAAAGAATACTTAATATTATTAAAAAAATAAGTTAATTATTATATATATATATATATAGTAGAAACTATTTCTTAAAATATATAATAAAGAAACAAAAATACTTAAGAGTAGCCTTATTTTTATAATACAAAAATATTAATAACCTCCGTTATTATATATGTTGGATACGGTGGTTAATATATATACTATTACTAATAAATGTGCTGTCTATATATTACGGTATAGCTAATAATTAGTAATGTAGTTAATAAAAAATTTAAAATCTGGTATATGATATTTTATAGTGCAAAATAATGTTTATATATAATTCTAATAATATATATAAAGTTATATATCCTTGTAGATAAAATTATGCTTATATTCCGTATAGGAGCTTTGAAGGATGGCTGAATGACGTCATATTAGTTGATAAGTGATTTATAGTTATTAGGCAAACACAGTTATTTGAAGAAATAAGTATTGTAATATCTATGTAATACTCAGATAGATAATGAGTACAGCGGATTCTCATATCTATAATAGTTAGGTTCACCTCAAAATGAGGATGTTCGTAATCCTACATTAATCAAAGGACAGATATTAATTTTTTGATATATGAAAATACCTTACGGAACTGCTTTACAGTTAATACTATAAACTATATATATATTAATAAGAGTAATAAACATAATATATTTAATATAATAACATAATAACATTAAATTATAACAATTAAAAATATACATATACATAATATCATAAAAAGAATGATACATGTTAAAAATAATAACTAGTAATATTACTTGGAATTTATATATAATAACTATACGTAATATATTTTTGTGCAATAATATAAATGGAATATAATATCTAACGTCTAAAGAGGTGTAGTTTCCCTTAAATATATTCTATTATGTACTTTCAGGGATTCCTCGACTGTGGTAAAATATACCTTTAAATCTATACTTCTTAATATATTTTATATATAAACAAAACATAAGGACATTGAATTATTTTAACTCCAAAACGAA
>JABUQX010017319.1:60000-77500 GCA_015478945.1 Trachelipus rathkii | reverse complement strand
ATATACTATATATATATTAATTATAATAATATATATATATATATATATTATATATATTATATATATTATTAATATATAATATATATATATATATATTATATAGTATAATATAATATATTATTATTTTTATATACTATATAGTATATTATATATATATATATATTATAATATATAATTATATATAATATATGATAATATATATATAATATATATAGTATATATTATTATATATATTTATTATATATATATATATTATATTATTTTATAAATATATATATACATATTTTTATATATATTTATATATATAGTATATATATATATATATATATATATATATATTAGAATTTATATTTATATATATATAATTTATACATAAAAATATATTATAATTATATTATTATATATATTATATATATTATAGTAAATATATATATTATATATAGTTTATATATAATATATATTATATATCAGTATATATATATACTAATATATATATATATAATATATATTTATAGGTATATTTATAATATATATATATATATATAATATATATATATATAGATATATATATATATTATTATTATTATTTAGTTATTATTTTAATAGCAATTGTAATATTATATTACTATTATTTATTATTTATATTATTATTATTATTATTGATTATATTATGTATTATTATTATCTATAATGATATAATTATTATTTATAATTTTTCTTGAAAAATTATAATAAAAAATTATCTTTTTGTATGTATTAATAAATAATTATAATTTATTATTATTGATTGATTATTATTTATTTGTAATGATTTATTAATTCTTTATAATTTAAAATTATTTCATTACTTTTTTAGATTGTTATTATTATTATTAATTATTATTATAATTTTGATTTTCTTCCTTTATGTTAATATAATAAATATTAATAAATGAATAAATAAATAAATAATTAACATAATAATAATTTAATAATGAATAATAAATGAAATAATAATAATAATAGATAATGGAGGAAAAATAATAATAAACAAGAGGAATTCTTCTCTGAACATTGACTTTATATATTATTTTAATAATGTTGGATAATTTATCCAGAATTTTTAAAATTAAGATTTGTTCCTTCAATAAGGCTTTCAAAGCTATTTTCTTGTGAAAACTCTTAAATACTTCCCATTATGGCACTACTTTAATTATATAAAGATAAATATCCACTAAGTAAATGTAATAAAATAATATTTCAAGTAACCAAAGCAAGGACTTGCAGGACTAGTTATATGGTGTATCATTGCAGCGGCTCATCAGAAGAAAACTTGTTAATAGATATGGTATATATATATATATATATAATATATTATTAATGTAAGTAATATAATATATATATACGATAGATATATATATAATATTAATATATATATATAGTATACAATATATATATAGTATAGATATATAGAAATATTATATATATATATATATATACTATATATATATATATATAGGTAATATATATAATATTGGTATTATATTATATTATAGTATTATATTATAGTATATAATTATAATATATAGGGTAATATATATATACGAAAGGTACATTAATAAAATATAATGTTACGTGTACGATGTTTTCTTTTTAGTCTTGGCAGGACAGGTATAGTTAGCTGGCCAAACCATTATAAAACTAGGAGAAATTGAAAGTTCATACGTACGCGATGAGTATAGAAATCATCCTGATATGAAGCAGGGTAGGAACAAAATTTCCTAAATTTAGCTCTCATTATTATAATCTGTTCATTACTAATACTAGTTGTTTTTTTTAATAAATAATTTTTTTTTTCCCTGTTTTATTAAAATTTCTAATAATTTTTTTAAAAAAGTTTACCATTTTTTTAATTAATATTAAAAATATCATTGTTTATGCTCGCATTATTTTTCTACCACCCCTACCTACCCTATGATACGCCCTTGATAATATACTATATATATAGATATAGATATATATATATATATATATATAGGTAAATATATTATATATATAGTAATATTATTCTACGAATTTATCTTCAGATAGATTTATAATTTAGATTTAGAGACATATATATATTATATATATACATAATATATATATAAATATATATATTATAATATTATATATAATATATACTTAACTATATATATTAGATATTATATTATATATATATATATATATATATATATTTATAGTGATTATATATTATATATTATATACTATATATATATTATATACTATAGTATAATATATACTATATATATTATATATATATATATTATAAATCTTTATTATATATTAATATATATATATATATATATATAATAATATATATATATAATATATATATTATTATATATATAGATATAGAGGTTATAATTATTATATATATCTATTTATATATATATATATATATTTATGCTGGAAAAAAGAATCAAAAAATACTTTATTTAATGCTGATAAATAATTAAAATATTAATAAATTATGAAAATTAATAACGTCTGAATATCATCCATTACGCCTTTCAGTTTGGCATTGCTCTTCATAAGTTTATTGGTTCGGGGAATGTGTTCAAAATGTTGATTAAGAAAAAGTACCAACGAACGTATTCTTGTATTGAAAAATTTTTGAACATTCTATGAATATTTTTTGGTAACTTCTTCAAAATACATAGAGTGTGTGGATCAGATCACAAGTGATAATTGTAGAAATTATTGCTCGATCTGAATATTGACCATGGCAATTGACACGCTATGTATATATACTAGGTAATATCAAAATTTTTATTATACTATATACATATAGATATATATGATATATATAATATAATATTATATTATATATATATAGTATATACAAACTTTACTAAATTTTCTAAATTTTCATTATTTACCATATATAATATATAAAATATAATGAATAGGAAATTTTTTTTATTAATTTATCAAAAAAATAATTGCAGAAATCGATTAATTAAATTACAATTAATATATACGTCTGAATATCATCTTACGCCTTTCAGTTTGGATTATATTCAATAAGGGTTGGTTGTGGAATGTGATCAATAACCTGATAAGCCAATTGCCAAAGAAACGTTCTTGTATTGACAAATTGTTAACATTATAATGAATATTCTTTGGCTAACTCTTCAAAATCGGCGTTCTGGATAGAATCAGAACTATTAATTAAAAATGCCATTGATACAAAACTTCCAACAATGGAAATTGGGAAATATATCTAATAGAGATTAAATATATATATAATAAAAAAAAATATAAATATATATATATATATATATATAATATATATATATATATATATATATATTATATATTAATATATATATTATGATATATGTATCATATAGTATATATATATATATCATCTAATGCCGAACTGATAAGGATATTTTATCTAATTTTTAATAACAATAATTAAAATATTAATAAGATTAAATGAGAACAATACTTCTAATACCATCTTGACGACTGGCAGTTTGGAACTTTTCATAAGGAGGTTGGTTGGTAAGAAATGTCGACTCAGAATGTGATAGCACAATTACCAAAGAAACGTCTTGTATTTGGAAAAATTTGAACAATTCTATACAAATCTATTTTTGGCAACTTTTTTCAAACACGAAGGTTGTGGATCAGAGTCAGAGCTGTTAATTATAAAATT
Source organism: Trachelipus rathkii (assembly GCA_015478945.1). Taxonomy (NCBI): domain Eukaryota; kingdom Metazoa; phylum Arthropoda; class Malacostraca; order Isopoda; family Trachelipodidae; genus Trachelipus; species Trachelipus rathkii. The sequence continues at coordinate 73,794 of JABUQX010017319.1, read as the reverse complement.
ATAGTCGATCTGAAACTGACCATGGCAATTGACCAATACGGTTAATATATATATATATATATAGTATATAATATATATATATATAATATATAGTAGATATATATATTATACTATATAATATAATAATTATTATATATACATATTATATATTAAGGATTGTAAAGAGAGAAAAATATTTTATTAATTGTTAAGAATATATATAATATATTTACAAAATTATTAAATAAGTATAAAATTAAAAAATAATACGTCTAAATATCATGTTACGTCTGACAATTTGCAACTTCTCTCTGGAAGCGAGACTCCTATCTCCCCCTTCTGCAAAATTAAAATTGAAAAATAAAAAGTTATTAGCCCTGTCAGGAACTAGCAGATACTTTAAAAACCGTCTTTAAAAACGACTTAAATTTTACTATTTTCTTAATTACCATTATCTGCTGACAGCATGCGGTGCAAGGAAAGGATGAAATTCTTGTTTCCTGTGGATATCTGGACATTTTATTTTTCAAATATAAACAACATATTCGGTTTTTATCAGTTCAACATTTAAATCCCTCAGTCAAACTTTGTTGCGTTTTTAATTAAGTTCTATCTTCAAGAACATTCATTAATATCCTGCGGAGGATCAGGAACATTCTCAGTACCGGCTAATTACAATAGGGGACCAATTTCACGGTTCATGTACATCTTGCAGTATGTGGACACAGGAAACTATTTACGCAAATATTGCGCAGAGGATGTTTTAGAATATTCTCAGAAAAATATTTGTTGCTATGGTGGGCTATATATATATATATACTATATATACGAATAGGTATGCAAACCTTTCATAATAGTAGTATATATATAATAGTAACGATATATATATATATTATGATATAGATATATATATATATGAATATGATATAGGATAGTATATATATATAGTCTATTCAATCTCATTTAATTTTATTTGAATATCCTTTGAAATATTTATCAGAAGGAATGTTTGAATTAAAATAATTTATTAGAAAACTTATGAATATATATATATAGGATATATTATACTATATATACTATATATATAGTAACTTATATATATATATATATATATATATATATATATATATATATATATATATATATATAATATATATATATATATGGATAATTATATTACTATATTATTATATTCATAGTATAAGATATATAATATAGATTAGATATGATAGATATATAATATATTAATAATATATATATAATTATTATATATATATATATATTATTATATACATATATATAATATATATATATATATATATATAGTATATTAATATATATATATATATATATATTATATATTATACTATATATATATATTTATATATATACATTAGAGATATATATATAATATATATAATATTATATAATTATATATTATAGTAATAATTATTACTATATATATTATAATATATGATATATTATTTATATATATGTAATATATAGTATATATTATTATATATAGTAAATATTATATTATATATATATATATATATCACCGGTTATATATATATTATATATATATATATAACTATTATATACTATTTATTATATATATAGATATATATATATATAAATATATATATATGACTATAAATATATATATCAGGCGCTTTTACGGGGGAAAGCACAGGAGGACGGGCCCTCCTCCTAAAAAAAATAAAGAACTAATGTAATAAATAGTTCAACTCTTTATACTACTGAATTACAAATATGTTTAAAATGTTATACCAGAACGCTAAATTTTACATTTAAGATCAATTATTCTCTTGACAGCGAAACCAGATATATTTTTCGTAAGGTATCTATCGACTTGTGTTTCCGTAGGATAGATTTTTCGTTTGTGCCTCGCTCAGAATAGCGATAATGTAGAAGATGCTTTTTCTAAATACACGTGTGGTGTGCTATTATGCTAACGTAAAAATATATGAATCTGAAGTATCAGCTTATTTCTGTATTTTGTCTATTTGTATTTGAGGTTATTTTCTATCTCAATAGCTCCTTCTCTCTCGGATTATATATAGTTTTTTTATGAAAAGTTGAGCAATAGAAATAAGATTCCTTATGTTAAGTATTAGTGTGACGTATTTATACGCTTATTGATCTATTATTCGCGAATGTATGTTTATATATGTATTGTAGTAAGGTATTATTGATATTTATTATTCGTTGCAAATTTTTTATAAACCTGAACACCAAGTCAGTTATTCTGAGTATTTTATTAAATAGTTATATGACGGTTTTGTATCTTAGCGTTATAGAATTACCTTACAGCTTATTGTCTGTGATATAGTATATGTTTGTTTTATATATATGTTAGTTATAATGATTGCTATAGTTGTAGATTAGATGCTGTCTTGGATGTAATTCTGGGTGATAGTATATTTGTATTTAGGTATTATGGCATTTATAAAGCTGTTCACGATAGAACGATTAGGATGAGAGATGCTTAGAGGATGATCGATCCATTTGCGGAGATATGCGCTGTTTCTTCGCGATTGGACGGGTATTGATGGAAGTGAGCAGTGATAGACTGATGTTAGATCTGATAGTATTTATGGGACTATTTGTATGTATCTATTGTGTGTACGTGCATTATTGAGAGATGCGGTGTATATGAGAGATAGAAGAGAGCTTTTACCTAAAGACTATCGCTCACTATTTGAGCAGGGATCAAGGCTGTAAGAAGCGAAGAAAAAGTCCCAGATTGGGGATTCATGCGGGGGGCAACGCTAAGTTCGAGCACGTAAAGCTTTTAAGTGTGTTAGAGGCTGATATTGGAATCACCCTGTCGAAATCAGATCTAGGTTTAACTCGTAAAGCTGGAAGGGAGTAGATAGCCATCTCCTCATTAGGATGAAACTGTAGTTTGTACAATAAACCAGTTAAAGAATGCACAGCGTATTTTTGTGCATATGTTCTTGAACTTATGAAAACTACGATCGAATATAACTTGTTTGCAAGGTTTTTGGATCACGCACAATGTGGGATTAAAAGGAGAGTAGTATTTGACTCTTGAAACCAAGGTGTAATTTCCGGACGACGGACAGGTATTGTAGAACTATAAGATGGTTAAAGAGAAACTTCCTCCGTTTTTAAAAATTATTGTAGGGTAACTCGTGGGTACGAGTTACCCTGGTCTTTCATTTATTTTGCAACATTTTATCAAGCAGGTTTACGTGACAAAGTCGGAGGCAATTAGACACGTTGTATTATTTTCAAGGGTTTATGTGTTGATATATTTTCAAGATTTTATGTTTTAAAAAAAAGTTAGATATAAGTTTAGAAGAAATCGTCAAGGATCGGGATCGTTTGTTTACTCACGACGCACACGGAATGGAAAGGGAAAAACCAAGGAGAGAAAAAAAGATTCCGTACGAAACGGTAAGGAATTAAATAATTTCTTTATTGTTATTATATATAAATTTTTAAAAGGAATTGTTATTGACCAAGTCTTATTTTTAGTAGCGGATTATGGCCTAGAGACTAGAAGCAACTGATAAACGTAATCTATCAAGAGAATAATTTCGCAGGTTGGCTTTTACGAAAAAGTGATATTAGCTGGCGTCGGGATGATTGAGTTCAAACGGGAATGAGAAACAGAGCTTAATTAAATCAGTGTTCTCTTGCCTGTCCTAGAACAAGTGGAATTGGGTTTAACCTCACCTAAAGTGAATTATTGAAGTATCCACACTTATTTCGGGATCTATAATGGTGTTAAGGTATGACATTTTTAGAAGATGGTTAGTAAGTACTGTCCATATTCTTTATATAGTTGGTTCCGGTTTTTGACTCGAGCTTTGGTCCTTCAAATTTAATGACTTTCTTATTGTGAATTATTGGATATTTACTTATCAGTGTCCGAAGATTAACAGGTTATGTGCTTTATTTTGAACGTTTAATTTCCTCGTGCTAAACTATTCTATCTTACACGTCTCACAGAAACCATTGCCAGTGAATTAAAGTTGGAGAGTGAGAATTACCAAGTGATAAGGATTTCTGCATTTTATAAGGAATAATAATTGTGACACTTTTAATCTTATTAATAATTGTTAGGTTAAATCAGATTAGGTACGATATATAATATCGATATTTAGGGTATAATTATAAAGGTTTAAATATAAAGCAAATGTGTTGTTAAGAAATAATATTTGTGAAATATATATTAAGAAATCCTTTGCCTTGTTTTTCCTCGTTTTTGTTGTTTTAATTGATGAGTTGGTTAAACTTGCATTGATCGATTATTTGAGTCTTATTCACAGAATCGAACAGGATTTATAAAGGAAACACATTAATATATTTACAGATTATATATATATATATATATTACTATATATATATATATATATATATATATAGTAATATTATATATATATGAAGTATATAATATATATTATAGTATATATGGAGTAATTACTAGTGAAGTATTATATATATATATCATATTATATATTATATTTATTATTATATATAGTATAATTTATATATATGTATCATATTATATATATAATATTAATATATATATATATATTAATATATATCAGAGGTGAGGCACTTCGCTCTTTAGTCGCTGTTCCGCTAGTCCGCTCCGAAGCGGGCAACTACCAGCAAATGAGCGTGGTAGCGCGACTAGCGGCAAGGTGCGAGTTCGCCAGGAAAATTAGCGAGACTTGTTACGTGGCGGATCAAAAAAAGTTTTCCGGCTCTTTTGTTTCCGCACCTTTTTTTTAAAAAATGACAAATATAGCTTACATAAGAATTCTTATTGGTTATAATAAGAAATATAATTTTAATTTTAAGTTATAAGTTATTATACTTTTAGTCTAAGAGTTATTGGTTTTTTAATAATTAACTTCCAAAAATAATTCTCAAATCCTTGAAAGGTACCATATAATAATAATAACATTTAAATTGATTTTATAGACGAATGGCTATTACCCTCATTCATAACTTTAATTAATTATATATGTATACATTTATATAACTAGGCATATCTAATCAATTCTGTGTAAACCACAATTATTATATATATATATATAATTAGATATATATAATATATATAGTATATAGATAATATATATAGAGTAATAGATGATAAAGAGTATATATTAATATATATATAATTGATATATATATATATATATATATATTATATATATATTATATATAAGATATATATATATATAATATATATAGAGTATAGATATTGAATATATATATATATAATATTATAAAAGTATATTATATATATATATATATATATATATATATTATATATACTATATACTATATATATATTTTTGGGTTTTACACAGAACTGATTAACATATGAATTATATACTATAATTTATATACTATATATATAATATATATATATTATAATTATATTATATATATATATATATATAGTTATATATGTATATATATATATATATATATAATATTATATAGATATAATATATATTATATATATATATTATATGATAGTCATATATATATATATATATATATATATATATATATATATAATATATGATTATAATATATAGATATATATATATATTATTATATATATATATATATATATATATATATAATAGATAATATATTATATATAATATAATAATATATATAAATATATTGATCATACTATATATATATATGAATATATATATACATATATAGTATTTTTTAGATATAATATATATATTATTTAAATATATTTATATTATATAGATATTAATATTATATAATGATATATTATATGTTAATCGAGTATCTTGTGTAAACCCAAATAGATAATTAGATATATATAATTATGTAAAGATATGATTATATACTATATTAGTGAAGATAGAATATATATAGATATAGTAGTATAATATATATATAGATAATATATATATTAATGATATAGATATATATATATATTAGATATATATGTAGTAATATATACTATTAATATAGTATATACTATATATAATATTATATTGAGCATAGTATTATAGAACTAGATGATATATAGATGAAATTATATGTATATATAGAGGAGAGATATATATATTATATATATATATAATTTATATGATTATATATATATATTATAGTAATATAATATGGTAATAATATTGGTTTTAAACGAATGATTTAGATAAGATGTCAAATTCTATCGAAGAAATAATATAAATGATTGAAAGAGTTGATAAGAGTTGAAAGAGTCCAAGACTCCACCTTTAAAGGAGGATATCTGCAAATTGCAGATGCGGATAGCTTTAGGCATAAAAAGTCTAGGTGATCTTTTAAGTTATTAAAAAACATTTAAATAAAAAATATATGATTTATAATTTAATTATCGTTACTATTACGATGAAGGGCTCAATTTAGGGGATTTCAATGTACACCTATGAGTGGTTGTGGTGCCCTCACGCTGATCCAGAAGAGGTGGAGACCAAATCATTCAGCATTCTCGACGACCCGGAACAACTTATTAAGGAACTTCCAAATAACTAGCTAACCTTTTTGAACAAGCTACTACAGTAATACCCATTTATAATTATGAAATAGATGAGAGAGAGAATTCGCTATGGCCCTATCAGGATTTCAGGGTTCAGAAAGCTATTATTGAAATGAGCTTCAAATTTCAAAATCTAAATGCAAATAAAGAATTAATTAACTATAGAATAACATTAAACCCTAATTTGATTTAGAAGTTTCATTTCTAATTAACAATCCCACAACCAATATATTAACGTGACATAATTTACCGCATATATACTCGTAATTTTTCACAAATCTATATATATCATCGTAATCATCATCATCATTACTATATATGTAATATGTAATAAATATATTAATTTCTTTATCGTATTTTTTTAAAGTTATGGGTAGTATATATAATATAATTAAGATATAAAGATATATATATATTTGTGGGTTTTTTCAGAACAGGGTATTAAGCAAAAGCATATACTAGCAAAAACTAATTGAATAAGCCTCTCTTCATAATCTCAGCTTTATTATAGTCAATATAAATATATATCATTATATAACGAAAGTTATAAAAACAGCAATAATAAGCAGTTAATGACTCCTTTAGATGAATAAACAATATTTATATATAATTGAATTATTATTATTATTATTTTTATTATTATCTCAAATTTTCTGTAATTCTGTGAAAAAAATAATTTACATTAACTCTGATGGTTAAGTTTTCACTATTGGTAAAAATTCATCCAATTAATTATTACAAAAACAAGAAAATTTCATTATGTTTTCTGTTTTAAGAATCAAATATGCTGATTTTTATATATATTTTTAGCAATTGATGATAATATGGTAATATTGCTGTCACATTTGAGATACTGACGTTTTAAACTTGCAAAGGTATATTATAATTACATTTTTTTGTTCCAATTCCACAATACTATTTGCAGTCCTTTTAAATACACAAATGATATTAAAAATATAGAAGCAGAAAAAGAAGTATATTTTTTCTAAATATTGTTTAATCTCAAAAATATTCGTAATATTTTTCGTAAGAGTTTACCAAATAATATTTTGTTTTAGTTTACACCTTATTAACATCTTTCTGTTTGTTTGTTTTTTAATTCTGTAAATGGAGTGTCTTTTTTCAAGCTCCAGAAATAGTCATTAAGCATAGAATAATTTCATTTTCCTTGATAGCTTCTTTGTTTTTGTAATGTATTGATGTGATACCACTTCATTATAGTACCTTATGTGTTCACAACTAAGTGGAAAGCAGTCGAAATCAGACTCAAAGAAATATATTTTCAAAAAGATTTTAACGCTAAAGTCTTCTACATTATTAAGAGATTTCACCCTCGCTAGTTTAAAGTCAGCGGCTTTATAAATTGAAATAGGTAGAAAAGCATTCCATACTGATTTTTCTTCATTAAAGGATATAGGGTCAAGTATATAATATCGAAGAAGATACTAAAATTGGGGACCTATGGACAGTACTATCTTAAATTTGGCATCGCTCAATGTGTAAAAGCTGCCGTACAAATACTGGAGAGCTAGTAGTGTTCTGCCTATAGCCTTGCCAAAATTTTATTCAGACAAAGTTTAATGTCTAAAAGGTGATAACAAAATTCATTTTGATTTGTTAACTGGAAGATATTGAACATTTATCTTATAGCCATTCTGGAAATGATAAATCTCTCACGATGAAGTGAAAATTTCTACACGTCTGTCCCATTCACAAATGAAACAACACAACAGTACTTTTTATAACGTCTCCAAACCATTTAAAAGAGGAACATCTATTTAAATTGAAAAAATCGGAAACTTATGTTGATCATATTTTATACATTTTAAAAATTTCTTTATATTATCGTATGTTTGAATAAATTTGTTAGAACAGAATCATCAGGAACACCACAATTAATAAGAAAGGTGAAAGAAGTCGTCCATCAATAACCGCCGATGTGGAAAGATAAAAGAGAAACTAGACAGGAGTAAGCAAAGAGAAGGAATAAACCCAAAGGAAGGCAGCTTTGAGAGTAATGACGCATGCCATACCATGTCAAAAGCTTTGGAGATGTCAAGCGCCACTACACAGGACTTCCCATAGTTGTAAGGGCGGAAGACCATATATCAGTGAGATAGTAAATGTTACCAGTTGACCTCGAGCGTCGAAAGCCATACTGGTGATCAGAAAGAAGGAAATGAGATTCCAGGTGATCCTGGAAATTAGAGTTAAGGAGAGTTTCAAAGATTTTAGACATAATGCTAGTGAGAGCTATAGGATGACAGTAAGAAGGATCAGAGGGGCTACCCATTCTGTGATCGGCTGAACATATGTTTGCCTCCAGCATTGAGGAAAGGTATGTTTTAAGGAATAGAGAGTAGGCTGGGGACAGGAGGCAGCTCAGTATCACACTCTGTCAAAATAAGAGGAGAGATGCCGTCCGGCCCACTAGCTCTCCTGACGTTCATAGATCTTAGGATCCCATGAACTCAATCATGTGAGATTACAGATAGAGACATTGGACACCTTATAGGAGAAAGAGGAGGTGGAGGGATTCCGGAATCGTCTAGGGTGGAACTAAATGAAAATTTGAGGTGGAAGAGGTTAGCCTTTTCAGAAGTGTTAGCAACAGATTCATCAGAGCGAATAAGAGGAAGAAAGTCAGATTTACAGAAATTTATATCAGTAGGAGAACCAAGGAGGTCAGCTCTCTTTCGTTTAGTGAAAGCACGCTTATCCTGTCTAATAATATCCCTACAGCGATTCCGAGCTGAATGAAAATTATCGAGGGTGATAGGTGAACGATAGTTTTTTCAAACTCTTAAAGCTCTGTCTCTGTTCTGAAGAGCACGAGAACAGGTGCCATCGAATCATGAATTTTGAGGAGAAAAAGATTTAGTTGAAGAAGGAATGAACCTGCTCATCTTGTCGAAGATCACGGACCCCACCTTTTCAGCAGAGACCAAAGCGTCACTAGAATCAAAACAGGATTCACTTCAGGAGTAGCTAGCAAAGAGGCGGAGCAATGCCCCTGAATTGGTCCGATTAAAGTGCCAGAAAATACGATTAGGACTTGGTGGAGCTGCTGGAGAAAAGTGTTAAAATTAAGAGTTACAAGATTGGGGTTAGAGTTGCCAATAGGAGGAAAAATGGTTTAGTGGTAAAGCATAAATCAAGCGTGTTCAAGAAATGGTTTGGACGATTTGGGATGTGTGTAGGTTCCTTAATCAACTGTTCCAGATCGCGGAGAATGATGAATGCTTTGGCCTCCTTCCTATATGTATCAGTATGAAAGAACCCAACCACTCAGTGTGGTGTACGTTGAAGTCCCCTAAATAAAGGACCTCGGCATTTGGATAAGAAAAAGTAACAGTCTCGTAAGAAGTATTAAGATATTCAAAAAGAGGCGGAAAATCTGTTCTATTAGGAGAGCAGTAGCAAAAACACAAGATAATAGTAGTGGAAGAAAGATCTTAAGTCATTTAATATCGAAGTTAGGAGATTCAAAATTTTTAGTTGAAAATTAGAGATATTAAGTTTATCAGAGAAAGAATCCCTGGAGAGAGAGATGGTTCTCAGAAAGAAGTAAGAGGTTAGGATGGGAGTTAGAGAGGAGGCATTCCATAGATTCGTTGTTATCATCAAGAACGGACTTTCACCCAGTTTGTTCATTCGAGCGATTGTGCTCGGACGCAAGCACGCACGCACGCACGCACGCACGCACGCACGCACGCACGCACGCACGCACGCACGCACGCACGCACGCACGCACGCATATTTTAGTACATTCACAAAAAATTAAACTAATGTAGAAATTAAACTTAAAGCAGGACAAAAAAAATATAAGAGCAACTAAAACCAATCAGCACTTGAAAAACTGCAACACAGCAGATGAAATTTAAAATAGATAAATAAGCGAATAACAAATAAATAAAAATTGAAAAATAATTAAACCAAAAATGTATAACACCCCAACCCATCTATCAACAAAATACAAAACATAAAAATGACTTACATTAAAACCTTAAGAAAAAAATATAATGTCATTTATTAATAAATAGAGAAAAGGAAACTAAAATGACAGTGCTAAAACCCTACATATATGACTAATACATTTAAAAATAGTTAAAAATGGCACAAATAAATCATGGTGGTAAAAGTTCCTGCTGAATCCATCGTCAATTGTAATTTAGTAAGTATAAAACATTAAAACATCAAACAAATAATAAAACACTAAAATAATGCTAATTATACTTAAATTAAAACTTGACAATATAACTAAAATTTTATAGCAAACATAGTTTAAAAATTAGCAATGGAGAGACTCAACACTAAACACATCTTTACAGCACTTGCACCAAACAGATTACTAGCTATATAGCCTATATTTATTTCTAAGATGTTTTTAAAAACATGAAGTTATCGTTAAATAAAGGCTGAATTTCTTCATATAATGAATATAAAGCTCACTCTAATAGTATTAAATAATAAAACACATTTCAAAGCAAAGAAAAAATAAAATCTCGCTTTATCAATTGATAACAATTTTGAACAAATGTTGACCTGCAATTAATTTTGTTGAGAATAAAAAAAAATATTTTAATTTATGGTCATAAATATTTTGAAATATCCTTTTAAAAAAGGCAAAAATATCTCATTATAAATTGCCTGTAAATAAATCCTTCCATAAATTCAAAGAATCTTCTTAGCTTCATAAATAAAACGTTTAATGAGAAATTACCGAACAATATTCGTTTATAATGTGATTTTATTATTGCTTTATATGAAAAATTGATCAAATCTCTATTGCTTTTACAATTTTATATATATATATATATATATATATATATATATATATATATATATATATATATATATATATATAGATATAATGTATCTATATATAATATAACATAATATATATATATAATATAATATAATAATATATATATATATATATACTATTAATAATATAATAATATGTATATATATATATATATATAATATAAGAAAAAAAATCCAATAAAATCATAAAATCTCAGAATATATTTATATAATTCTGCATATTCATTTACCTATATATATATATATATATATATATATATATATATATATATATATATAATATGTATAATAATATAATAATAATAATATATATATATATATATAATAATAATAATAATAATAATAATATATATAATATGTTAGCATAATAATATATAATATATATATATATATATATATATTAATAATATATGTATAATATAATATAATATATATGTAACAATAATAATAATAATAATAATATTATAACATATATATATATGTAACTAATATGCTCTTCTATATATATATATATATTTATATATATATATATATAACATATGCTATACTATATATAACATATATATATATATATATATATATATATATATATATATATATATATATATATATAGAGAGAGAGAGAGAGAGAGAGAGAGTAGTGTATAGGACTATTTCATAGCTAGGCAGGCCACAGCTGAACCTGGTGAACACGCACGAAACAGCCAGTAAACCAGATGTAATATTTCAGGGCTGCGACGATGCCCCATTTTAGGGACGTGGGACCTTCAGATCTGGAGCCAGAGCCGGATCCGGAGTGAAGTTGATGCAGTGCGGTGAAGTGCGGTGCGGTGCGGTGCGGTGTCAGCTTCATTGAAAATTCTTTTGGCGTCAAATTAAGGGTTTCTAAGGTCAGAAAAACTATTTACAAAATCAGGAAAAGCGTTTTCAAAGGTTTTGAACCTCAATTCGGAATGTATAACTCTGAAAAGGGGGTTTAGTTTTCCTTGATAGATTTGATGGTTTCAAATGACAGGTTGGAAATTTCTGAGGAGTCAGCGAAGCTCGAACCAAAGCTGCTACGAACGATTGAGCAGAAGCGACGCCGGTTAAAGATCGCACAAGACATGCTGGGGACTGTGAACAGCGATCCCAACTTCCTCAACATATTGATCACTGGCGATGAGTTCTGGGTATATGGGTACGATCCAGAAATAAAGTTGCAGTCATAATAATGGAAGCATTCAACATCCCCGAGACCAAAATAAGCAAGGCAGATCCTCAGCAATGTGAAAGTCATGTTCAACGTCTTCTTTGACTCCAGTGGCGTGGTTCACCACGTGTAGACGCCACACGGTGTAACCATCTCCAAGGAGTATTACCTATAGGCTTATCATCTCTTTCGTGATGCTACACGACGCAAACGGCCAGATTTGTGGGCAGCAAGCAACTGGTAGCCTATCATGATAATGACGCACTTACCTCCAATCTTCACATGTGATACAGAGTTTCCTGGCCAAACACAACATGCTTGTGCTTCGTCATTCTCCCTACTCTCCCGACATGGCTACGTGTGACTTCTGGTTTTTCCCGACGCTAAAAATGACCCTCAAAGGAATCAAATTTCAAACCAGAGAAGACATTACGCTGAATGCGACGGACCAGCTGCGCGCCATCCCGAATGAGGCGTACCAGCGCTGTTTCCAACAATGCCAGAACCGTTGGGAGACCTGGGTGTCAGCCCATGGGGATTACTTTGAAGGAGATTAGTGTAAGTTTGTTGTATCTGGATTCGAGTATTTTTTATGAACAAAGGTCGGATACCTTTTGAACACACCCATATATATATATATATATATATATATATATATATATATATATATATATATATATATATATATATATATATATATATATATATATATATATATATATATATGACCTTTTCTGTTTTACGCTTCCATCAGTTTTGAATTTTGTTTTGTTTTTTTTTTAATATATTTCTAGTATATGATCCTAACAATCAATTTAAGTGGTAACTGACATGATTCAAAAATATGTAGGACCTTTTACGTTTTAAGACTCCGTCAGTTTTAATTTTTTTTTTTTAACTAAAGGAATACCCAAGGGTAAACCGCAAGAATGGCAGGAGTCGGGGTCTCTCGGCCTTCCGGGGAACGACAGGGTAGGACTATTTCCCCCCACCGGGAGGGTCTCCGGAAACCCCGCGACACCCAAATACCAAAGAGAATACCTATGTTGAGAAAATCTAGTTTTAAAATAGAAATGATTTAAACCTAGACAAACAAACTTCTGCGTTAGTTAAACACCGTCAAAATTCAAACCATACCATCAATATAGATTCCCCTACTATTATGCAATCCATACAAAATACGGACAAGAGAAAATTTATCGAATCATTCTTAATAAGAAAC
>JABUQX010017319.1:52500-55000 GCA_015478945.1 Trachelipus rathkii | reverse complement strand
TCTTCCCATTCTTTCCTACTCTTGGTTCTCTACTCTTCCTCATTTCGGTAAATCTTCTGCTGTGGCACTAAATATATCGAAGGCATTCGATAAAGTTTGGCACAACTCTTTAATTTCTAAACTTTTCTCCTTTGGTATTTGTCCTTCTCTTTGTAACCTTCTCTTGAATTCCGATCCAGTCATTCTATGGCTGCTGCTGCTGCTGCTGCTGCTGCTGCTGCTGCTGCTAGCCATCATTTATCTTTTAAATCTATCAATAGTAGTGTTCCTCAAATTTCTGTTCTATCTCCAATTCTTTTTCTATTTTGCATCAATGATCTAACTGCTTCTGTATCTCATATCCACTCAAAGGCTGGTAACTATATTTATCATTTCTCTTTTCAACATGAAAGACGACTCGCCCAACAGCAAATAAATGAAACTTGGAGGGTAGCCTTCAAACTACAGACCCCTAATCTTTCTTATACCTATAGTTGTGTCAAAGAACGCATGGGTGTTTTCATTCCTTAATTACACAGTTTCTTCGTCTATCTGCTTGAAATAGGCTTCCATACAACTATAATATCTTTTTTCCAAATACAGCCATAACCCTGTTCTGTTCTTAATATTCTTGATATTTTCTTTTTTCATGTTCTTTCTTAGAAGGATCACATTATGTTCTTTCAAACATGCTTCTATGAATTTGGGTGTTCTGTGATTCCTTCGTAACTTCTTCTCACTATCTCTGCTGCTAGCTCTGCATAGGAGCGTTGTTCGAACTTGAACGCAATATGAATCACGCATCTTGGAAGGTTCCACACATATTGCTCTCCTTGATAAAGTATAATCTAGGACTTGTTGACTTACTAACTCTCCTAATCTCACTGATCGTCACACTATTGCATCACTCTATTTATACTATTGTTGTTACAATTTACGAAACTCTTCTGAATTATTAAGTCTTTTACATCCTTCTTCAAGGAGAGCTCCTGCAATTTATTTGCATTTCAGGCAATTTAATCATTTCTCAGTCAAACTCTCTGATACCAAATTTAACTGCCATGCTCAATCATTCATGTACTACTTCACTGGTAAAGTCTGGAAAACACATTCAAATTAATTTTTTTTTGCACAGTTACAAGTGTCGCGAATTAGAGCATGTCAGGCTTTAATTTGACCCTGGTTTCAAATTTTTCCAAAACTCTGGTGGTATTTGATAAGCCTCTGACCTTTGCCCACTGAAATATATATATATATATATATATATATATATATATATATATATATATATATATATATATATATATATATATATATATATATATATATATATATATATATATATATATATTGCTATACATATATATTAGCAGCATATGTATAGCAAAGATATATAGCAAGCAAAGAAAGTTATATATATTGTTATATTAGTTATATATATATATATTATATATATATATATATATATATATATATATCTATATATATATGTATATAAAGATATCTACATATATATGTATATAAACATAGGAGAACTATAAAGAAAGTATTATTATTGTTATTATATATATATATATATTATTATTATATATATATTATGTTATATTATATATATATATATTACATGTATATATATATATATGTTATATATTTATATATATATATATATATATATAGTTACAAAGATTATATTATGTTATATATTATATATATATATATATATATATATATATATATATATATATATATATATATATATATATATATATAATATATATATATTTTTATACTATTTTTATTTTTTTTGTTCTCTATTTCCATGTATCTATATATAAATCTCCCTATCTATATGTATTTCATATGTTAATGATATAAAGACACATCCAGGTATAGATATAAATTTAAATAGGTTCCATACCCTTGCCCAGACATATATTATTATATATATATATATATATGCATACATCCACAAGCTAATTGAAAATGGAGTACTTTCGTGTATTTTCCCAACACATTATCAAGGTGTAAAGGCCTTTTACGCCTTGATAATGTGTTGTGAAATACACGTGTATTTTCTTTGTAGATTGTGTGCATAGTATATTTCTCGTGCAAAAGAGAACAAGTTTATATATATATATATATATATATAGTATATATGGTATATATATGCTATATACAGAAGAGCAGTTATATATATATATATAATATGGTAATGTTATTATTATTATATATATAATTATATATATATATATAGCGTATATATATATATATATATATATTATATATATATGTATGTTGCTATATATATATATATATATATATTATTATATATATATATATGTGTATATATTATACATATATATATTAAATATGTCTTTGTATATATATATTTAGTATTATTATTGTTGTTGCTGTTGTTGTTATATTTTCATTATTATTACATATATTTATATTAACATATAGAGATATATATGTACGTTTCTAATTGATGTTCAGTTTATTTATGTTGTTACATAAGTAT
>JABUQX010017319.1:37500-42500 GCA_015478945.1 Trachelipus rathkii | reverse complement strand
GATCAGGATTTCAGTCCGTTGCTTATTTAATATTTTCTTTAACAACATTAATTTTAACAAGCTTTTTCCTATTCTTTTATTAGCATTACAACATTTGTACGAAAAAATATTCTACTACTACTACTACTACTACTACTACTACTACTACTAATAATAATAATAATAATAATAATAATAATAATAATAATAATAATAATAATAATAATAATAATAATATGCTCTCTTGCATTTACGCTCTAACAATTTTTTCATAAGTTGAGCTCTTGCACTTATGAACTTGGTTTTGTCAATTTGAGCTCTAAAGTTTAAAACTTTCGCTCCAACCTCTGATTGTTTCACCTCATCTTTTCTCAAATCTTTTAAATTAACCTTTAAAAATAAGATTTTTGAACATCTCAATTCTTCTAATCTTATCTCTCTAATCACATGTTAGACTCGAAAAGAAAAGAAAAGTCTAATAATAATCATTGGACGAAAAATTCAATAGACTCGAAATTAATGTCACTTGAACAGACAATCTCACTGAAATCATACGCACAACAGCCGCCTTTAAGTGAAAATTAAAGATATAGATGTTAGAGGGAAGTGCTTGCTATTTGTGCGCTTAAACATTTGAATTTCCGTTAAGAATAAGAAGTACAGTAAAGAAGAACAGTTCAACAAAATTTAATTTTCAAACCATATATAAAGGAAATATTAAGAAAAAATCCTTTAAAGAATAAAAGTCATTTCAAATAATAATAATCCATACTCTATATTGCATAGTATTACATAATAAATAAATATAGTTGTACAACGATATTGCATTTGAGTATTAAAGCATAAAGCCATGCAGTGTTTTGTCCGAATCCTAGATTGCAGTTACCTAGAGTATTTCCCTACTAGAATAAGGAAGCGCCAGTGAGGTGCCAACTTTTAAAATAAAACCGCGAGAATGCAAAATAAAACAGAAAATACTTTATAGTAATCTATTCAAAATAGGTTATATTAATTTGCAATATATAAATAATATTTTTTGGTCCTCTTTTTATGAGAGAAATTTTCATTCTCCAACGTTAAAGAAAACATTGAAAGAATTTCCCAACAAATTTATGGGCGGAAATTTGCGTCGTGGATTTGCTCCTTTCACCATAAAATTTAATCGGATTTTCTTAATTCAAATTATGAATTTATCGAATCTATCTCCGGATTCATTCGCACACTCATAAAAAAACACATATTTTCTCAATTTTTAAAAATTCATTAAAATTAATTATTTTTTTACGGTATGCATAATACGAGTATATAATATATAGTATATATATATTCTGATATGACTAAGTTCCTGTTATATATGTTCTTATACTAAAATATCATAGTCCTACTAATCTACGATTCTAGTAAAGTGATCATGGTATAACTATATTAGTATGTGACGTTAAGTATATTATTAGGTTACAGTACTCTATTCCCAACTCACTTATGCTACCTTACACATTGTTTAATTCACCATCCTCTCAAATGAGAGGCGTCGTATTAATACTCCTAACATGGAGCCTTCATATCGTCTCTCCCAGTAGGTGTAGTCACTTTGTATGTATTCAATTTGATGTTGATGTACCTACTCACTTCTACGATAAGCGATAATAAACATCATTATATATAGTGATACAAGTATACTTCGCCTTCATAACGTACCAATATTACAATCTGCTTCTTAATTAAACCGATTCTGCAGTAGTAAATAGTCTAGAATTCATCTCACTTTAACTTGCCATTTATGCATAAACACAGTTTATAACACTCCTCTCCCTTTCATACTTTCTACTATCATCAACATACCTCTTTTGACTAAATAGGTTGACTTGACTACGTCATCATTTAAGAAGAAGGGAATACACTACTTTGATACTTATTCCCTGTTTACTCACTAATACTCAAATATTTTGTTATGGTTACCTGACCTTTCTACTCTCCTAAATCTAGCCAACTACCTCACGTATTTGAGCTTGTTAAAGGAATTTATATCGTACCTTGTCTCAATTTATTATTCCGCATATGTATCTACTCGGTGTGTAGATATTTATATAACCAGTATGATTTATACTAAGTATAAACGGTCTTCATATAAAATAGGAGGACAGTGTGGGTGGCGTCTGCTCTTACTCTTTTACGTAAATCCTCAACCTACTAATACCTACTATCACCCTCATGCTTCAATTTTTACGCAGAATTATATAATACTATAATGTTACCTTTTATAAACAAGTATACCACTTCTATATGTCATTTTATTCATAGAGTGAGTTCTCGATACTTATACTAGACGCTCACTTCAGCGTGCGCTTTAAAAATATCACTTAGTTAATTATTAAATAAACACATTGTGTATCCGCTTAGGTATATACTCAACTCAAATTTTCCTTTCTCGAGTAATACTGCCGTTAGTTCTCTCACTTCGTAAAGAAAACAAATTATCAAATACTAGATTATAGTTATTAGTATATCCTTATTACATATCGTAGAGGTAATCATGGCAACTGATAAATCGTGCTTAGACTCATATGGGCCAAAATGGTACCTCTCTTCTTTACAAAAGCTTACCTCTTAATAGTGAGTATCAACTTACTTGTGAGGTATGCTAGCATATTCGACCAAAGTAGTATCCTTTATCTCAATCTCAACTGTAATTTATATATTATCCTTGAACTTTCTGAACAAAGCATGCGGTACTTATTGGCAGCGTATATACTATATCAGAGGCGAACTCTCGTGACAGATCACTTCGTGCTACTCGTTCTCGTTCATCACGAGGACGGAGTGGTGAGTTGTAATCTGAATAGCACAGATATCATAATGTGTTGCCAGAAATATTTGCGCTAGATAGTGATTTGCGCTCTCAATACCAGTGAGTGATACTCACGTAAATGCTCGTGTCTCTCTGAGGGCTGCGAACGTTACACACTCCTCTTCGGAGTTTGCGACACACATCATATATTCTCAAATTCTCTCTCTACACCAATGCCAACTCACAAATTAATTGAAATACCGATTAGTGACCACTAATTTTTGAACCCAGTGAATTAAATTAAGGTTTGAACATAGCTGCTTATCTCCCCAAATACATGCCTCGCCATATCTCTAACTATCATATTCTCTTCTCATTGAATTAGGTCAGTACTAATCAGTGCCCACATAACTGAACACACCGACTCTGCAGCCGTTTCAATTTTATTCGCTGACTTATATGCTGGCGATTATACTCACTTCGTGAATAGATAATTTTATCTATCATAATTACTTACGCCTGTGATTGGTCCATTGCTTAATCCGCCTTTTCTATTCTGAGAGCTATTGGTTCTCATCGTGAAACTATACACAAGATTGAATATTCTCCAATAACATATGGATTTTGTTTTGTAAATTAGGACTATTTATAATGTAAGGCACAGCTTTTGATTTATTTTTGACTGAATATTTCATTTCGCAACCCAAAAAATTTTTTCTGACATTTAAAATATGTATGAGCAAGGACCCACCCATGGAATTGATTATTCAACCAGGTGGCCGCTTCTCTGTGGGCCGTGGTGGGTCCTGACATGAACTAATAATATATATATATATTATATATACTATATATATATATTATATATCTTATATATATTATATATATATATATATATATATATATATATATATATATATATATATATATATAATTTATATTATATATATATATATATATATATATATATATATATCGTTATTTATACTATATATATACATATATATATATATATATATATATATATATATATATAGTATATATATATATATATATATATATTATAATATATATATATATCCCTGTATGGGGGGGGGGCATCTCTATGTAGGGATGCAAGAATACTCATACTGTGTAGCGTGTCGTAAGAGGCAACTAAATGGACAAAGGTAGAGTAGCGCACTCGAAGCGATGAGAGTATCTCCCGTTGGGCTTTTGGTTTGTAGGGTATATCCCATGACATTTCAGTGCCCATTGGTTCGCTTTTCTATTTTGCGTTCATATAAACATTTCTTATAGACAAAACCTTATATCCCTATGTGTAGGGGAAGAAAAAATTCCCGCAGTGTATATTCTGCGTGCCGTAGAAGGAGACTAAAGGGAAAGTTACTCACTACCACTTATCTTTTGCTAGAAATGATAATGCATGCCTCGAAGAAGGTCATGATCTCCGTAGGCGACCTTCTATCTTTCGGCGGAAATGTATGAATCGCATGGGTACATGAAATGTCAAAGGAATAAATGATGAGGTGAAGAGGAGAGAGGTGATGGATGTATTTAGAAAAGATAAATTTGATTTTCTCGCTGTGACTGAAACAAAGATGAAAGAAAATGTGGGTGTTGGGGTGGAAAGGAAAAAAGGGGGAGAGGATGAGGTGCGATTCCGATGAATTACCTGTGGCACAGAGTTATGGTGGATTTTGTTTGTGTGAGTACTAGAACTCTAATGGTTAAATTTAAGTTTGAAAAGTAGGAGGAAAAATGAGGTAAATGAAAAGTTTGGAAGGAGGATGAATGGGGACTTATAAGAGAATAGGAAGCTCTTTTGGAAGGAAGTGCGAAATATTAAGAATGAGAATAAGGGGAATCTGCATAAAATAATGAATATGCAAAATCTGATGAAATGGATGTAAGGAGAGTTTGGGAGAAAACTTAGAAAATCTGCATAACATTGGCAGTAATGATGAGATGATAGAGAATGTGTGCAGGTTTTGATGGTGCAGAAGAAATATGTATTTTGGGGATGAGGTAATAGTAAGGAGGAACTGAATGGGTAGAAGTGAGAAAGTTGAAGAATGGGAAATCTCCAGGTATAGATGGAATTACTGGTGAAATGATCAAGATTGGAGGCAAGAAGGTGATTGAATGGATTTGGAAGTTGTGTAACAAAGCGTTTATGGAGGGTATAATTCAGAGAGATTGGAGGTGAGCAATAATAGTACCCTTATATAAGGGT
>JABUQX010017319.1:15000-32500 GCA_015478945.1 Trachelipus rathkii | reverse complement strand
AAAGTTTTAAATATAATTCTTGGGTTATTTGGAACTAAATACGTAAAGTTAAATTAATCTTTCTTCTTTTTATATTTTTAAGGTTGTGGCGAACCTAATCAAAAAAATATACCCGGGACCATACCTGGTGAAATACTTTAAAGAAAAAATAAGAGGTTCCTATTCTTACCGATAATTGTAGTTACGAATGCCACATTCAATTACTATATTTCAAAAAAGATTATATCATTGTGGTGTGTTGATGTATTTTCGGTATGTTAAGCATGTTAAAAATTGATATCATTAAAGGTTTTGAAATATTAATGCATGTTTTCCAACTTTAATCTTTGATGGCACGGGTTAATTTATCCAATTGTTCTGAATTTTTTTATATTTTGTTTTAACGTAATGAAGCAAGTCTACCGGTTCCTACCTTTTATTCTCGAAGAAAAAAAAATTCATCTCTATATATAAGGACCAGTTTACATCACCACCACACCCACCTTCTCTCCCCGAAGAGTTGATGCTATCACACCGAACATGAAAAGGTAGAAGAAGTATGACGAAATCAAAAGAAAGCCAGTTCTTACCACCCCTTTTATTACGCTTTAGTAGTACTCGTCGCAGTCAGAAAAATCCACCCTAGAGCTTCACGGAACAGCGACGGACCCTCACTAAGGCATTTCGTCAATGTAGGGTTCATCACTTGGCGGCCCAGGTGGGCCACAACCATACCCCCCCCCCCCACAAAAACTGAGCCATTCAGTCCTATTATGCACTTTTCTTCTAACCTTTGCCAAACTCTCATTCCTCTCCTCCAGGCATTCCTTTACTGACTCAATCCACTTTTTCTTCCGTCTCCCAGTCGGTTTCAATTCCAAGCACACTGACCCTATTACATCCGCTTAACCAACCGACTATTATCCATCCTTTCCACATGACCAAACCATCTCAATGTACTTTTATTTATTCTCTCATTTACTCCTTTCTTCACACCACACAACTACCTTATGAGTTCATTCCTCATTTTACCATTTCTTCTCACATCTAACACGACCCTAAGATTATCCATCTTAACACATTTACTTTAGATCTATACCTCTTATTCCAGACCAGAGTTTCACTACTATACATTTATACAGGTAAAAACATACCCCCATGTAAGACCCTAACGCACTCAAGAGTTAGTCCTTTTACATCCACCAAGAATTTAATTGCTCCAGCCACCTTCCTACCATTCACAACTTTCCTACTACACTTCTGCATCATCCGTTCCCTTTTCATCCAACATAGTAGTCTTAGGTATATAGTAATATATATATATATATTATATATATATATAATATATATGATATATATATATATATATATATAATATATATATATATATAATATGGTATATATATATATATATATATTGCTATATAATATATATAAGGTATATATAGTATATATAGTATATATATATGATATTATATTAAACTCAGGACCACGGACCAGCACTGCACAACGTGGATGGATTCAAATAACTGGTTACCTAAAGACATTGTACTGCCCATATATCGAAGTATATCAACTCTGATAATAATGCTAGGCATCAAATCACGTATGACAGAGGCAAAATACATATAGTAAATAATATGTAGATAAAGATATACCCAACATCCTACTACTCTCGCATGTAGCACTCGTATGCTAGTATAAATTTTGCGTTAGTCTATACTCAAATGTTGATCATGTGTAGCAATATGCGACGTAGCACTGATCAACCCTATGAGCGAGGCACCCGAGAGAGCACCTACACCGAGTCGAGAAATGATTTCAGGCAGCTCCCCCCACTATCCTCAATTAGTCAAAACATACAAGGACATAACACAGTGTGGAATCCATCTCTCTATATGTGGTATTACGAAGAATTAAATCATAAAATGATTTCACAATTTACGACTGGATCACGAGGTGTGACAACACTCATAATAACTCCCCATCTTCGGCCACTGTTGACTGCGTAAGCATCACTTGTCGCGAAGAGGCATGCTGAAGGTGAAAGAGAATATGATCGTGAAAACGAGTAAATATATTATATTAAAGCATATTAAAAATAACTTGCTAATACATAGCACTGTGCTGACCACACACTCAACAAAGATATGTTGAACCGAAAGAGGGTATGGCTGATGGCAGAAATGACGGTACTCTAAAGTGTCTTTTGCTGTAAGGTAGTTGTATGTCAGATTCGCATTGCTGATAGGTAAGGCGCCAAGAAAAATTCGCTAATTGCTGAAGCGTAAGCGCGCCAAGAAAACTTCTTTGTGGCGATTTATATATCTATATATATATATATATATATATAGGTGGTACGTAGCTTGGCACCGTCCTCAGTCCCATATGACTGCCAGCATGATAAGAATCTTTGATGAAGACATGAGTTAAAATCAGAACCATGGATAACCTTTTCTGGGAATAGCTGATATATAAACGTGATTTCTAGTTGTGTTGCGAGTACAGACTACAAATATACTCACTGATCGATGTCTATTATCTCCACAGAAACGACTAGCAGAATGTTGTTTTTTTCCTTATATGAAAGAGAGACAAACCTCTGGATGACAAATAAAAGAGGGTAATTGTTGAAAAGTATTTTAATGTGAGAAGAGTACACTTGGAATCAAGAGAATATAGCAAAAGTGTCATTCACTGTAAATTCAAGAATCCTATGTACAGCCATAAGCAATGCCGCCAACTCGACTGTAAATAAAAGGACGAGCTGGATGAGAGTGTGAAATACAGTGAGGTCCGGGAAGACGGTTGAAGCTTCTACTCCTCCCTCCCTCTTAGAACCATCAGTGTAAACAGGAGTTGAATTTTGAATGAAACACTTGGTAGGAAGCGAACAAAGCATTCAGAAGAAACAGGTGTATTACCGATTTAATCATGAAAGATAGCTCCAGGCAAAGGGTATACCCATGTATTAATATTTTTGGAGTAAAACTGCAAAACACCTTGAAGAGGCAAGTTGAAAAAAGCTGAACACAGGGGCCACAACCCCAGCAAGTGGTCAATAAACTTGGCTATGGGGGACTCACGATTAAATCAGTCAAAGCCAAGGGCGTTGGGAGTTAAACGGAGAAACAGGGAGCACATGAGTAGTTCTCTCCATAAGGACAGGGGCATGAAACCAGCCTCCATCTCTAGGCTCTTCTTGGAGGATTGATCGAAATGCTCCTGATGTGATTCGCAGACCTTAATTTTGAATGGGGTCGAGAAAACATTAGCGGAACTGGAAGGTATGTCCATATATTGCACATCCCTAGCCTAATTTGGATCTTCAAGAGCAATGAAAGGTCAGACCACAGCCTTCCTGTCTGTGCCCCAAGATATAATTGCAAGGTGTCACAAAAGGTCCATGACAGGGTGGCAATCTGTTTTGAGGTATGTGAAGTGGTCATCAAAAAATCATACTGAGAAATTTCATCTGTGACTCCATACAAATGAGTGAATCAAATAGGGTTAACATGTGGGGCATGTCACCCTAATTACCTCGCCTGCATTCCCCCCTCCAGAAAAATCATGACTTTCGACTGATGTGGAAACAAAGAACAACTTGAATTGAACCATGATGCTACATTATTGATGTGCAGTTGGAGTTATGAAATATATATACATGAAATTATGGCCCAGAGTCCTCCACTCCTCCACGTATAATGAGCACCAGATTGAGTTCGGGATATTGGCAACTACGCTGTTAAATCCAATCGTTAAAAGCAAAACACGGAGCATGCTGTCTTGCGGAGCCCCTTAAAGCATGATAAAATGTCTAGACAAGGTGATACCCCAGCGGACTCTAAAATATCTCTCTGACATCAGTGATTGAAGGAGGAAAGAAAACTGTCCCCTATATCCAAAGAGTGAAGACTCCACAATACCCTCATACTCTACATGGAGTCATAAGCCTTTTCGAGGTCAAAAAACACTGCTAAATCATCTTGTTGGATGCAAAGGCTTCTTGGATTCAAGATCTAAAAGCAAGAGAATCTAGAAAGGAGCAGTATTTGCAAAACCAGAACTTCAGGTGGAAAATGTGGGTTATTGGTTATTTGTAGATGTCGGTCCCTTACCAGGTTTTGAAATGGGGATGGTGTAGGCAACATGTTACCCATACAGTGGGAAAGACACCCTCAAACCATATCTGGTTATACAAACAGTAAAAATGCAAAAGCTGTTGGATGAAATGACATACCATTTGAAAAGATATATCCTAGGGTCCAGGCACTCCATCCTTGCACATTTGTAAATTCTCCTGGGATTCTGTGGTTGTAAAAAGGGCTGTATGGTAGATTAACGCCTAGTAGAGCAGAGAAGTCAGAACCTTTTTATAAACATACTGATCAAAATGGCTGCAAGTACAGGGATTCGCTAGAGCAGTTGGAAAAGTGATAACCCAGTTCATCAGCAACCGCCCCTGGAACAGACATGATGTCTATTGTTTGGGGTCCAAAATGAAGAATTGCAGGCGGGCCCCAGTGGGGCATCCAGGAGATCTTGAGTACAATCTTGTAAACATGATAATTGCATTGACAATCTGCTCAAGAACCAAAATGTATTTTTGAGTATGAGAAGAAGTGAGAGTGAATCCTAGAGAACAAAATTGGATAGTGTTGGGGTATTTTATACATTTTATACAGTTTCCATTTTTGTTGGGTTGCTCAAGCGCACTCAAAACTCCATTAAGGTGTTGATGATAGGAGAGACCCAGATGAGTGGGGAATGTGGATCATTGGCCTCATATAGAATTGTCTTCTCCAAATAGGTAAATGCATTTACGGAGGAGAAACATTTGGGCATGGAGCAAGGAAAGTATGCTTGCTTGCTAAAAGTTCCCAATCCTGTCTAACAAATGTCAGTTGGATACATTGGATGATGCTGGCTAGGACTCAGAGATGTAATGGGGTAATGATCGTTTCCAAACAGGAAAGCTAACCTATCCCACCAGAAAGTCAAGAATCGACAGGGAACAAACAAACAAACAATACTGCATTAATAATAATAATAATATATAATTCAGATATAATATATAATAATAATAATAATAATAATAATAATAATAATTGGGTAGCGGAGGCAACAGAGATCCAACTACAAAAATTTAGCTGTAAATATATTTTCCCTTCAAACTACAAGCCCTCTAACTTAACATCAAGATTCATCATCTCCACGCGCTCATGTCATAGATGAGATAAATACTGATAAGCTCCACTTCTTTTGCAGTTAGAGCACTTTGGATAAAAAAAAATTTTCACACTAAATTTGTATATTGACCACTTTGGCTTTCCACTATCCAATTTTATAATACCCTTATTGGTTTCTCCATCCAGTCAAAGGGAGCATAACAAAACAAAGGAGTAACAGACCCAAAAAAAGGAACAATAACAAACCAAAAAAGTAACGCTCGTTACTTCTTGCATTAAAGGAAGGAAAGAGAAATGGGTCTGTTACTGTTACCCAAAAAAGAACTTCGTTGGTAGAATAACGAACTGGTGCCCAACTAAGCATTTAAAAAATAAAAAAAAAATTGATGTAGATTTTTTCTCAATATCTGTACAAGGTTGACATTGTCAAAAATGAAAATTTCTGCACTTTTGTTTTTTATAGTTCATCCAATTTTCAGAAAATTTTATGAGTATATAGAATTTTATGCTACACAACTTTAATTTTGGGCATTTATCTCTATTTGCCAACTAATTGACCTCTAAGTGCATCATTGCGCTGGAATTTCAATTGGGTATGTCATCCTCTCAAGTCAAATAAATAGCAAAATGTCCAAAATAAACGTTGTCTACTCTGAAAATTTCATATAAATTGAACAGTTAAAAAATTAACTTACTTTTAATTTTCAAACAAATTATTGACTCCTTGCCAGTTATGAAAAAAATCAAAAGATTTTCTTACTTTTATTTTTGCATATAGTTTAGAGAAGCCATAAACCTAAAACTTTTATTTAGTAAGCTACTCATCTAAATGCTGCAGAAATTTTTTTTTTTTGAGATAATGCCAATCAAAATAGTTAGTCATTCAAGTTGGGACTACATGTAAAACTATAAGGTATACAAAAAATGTTATAAATTTAAGTTTTGTAACTCATCCAAATATATAATTCGAAAATTCATGAAAATCAGATGATTTGTGAAAAAAAGAACAAAAAAAAAAGGAAGAAACTTTAAATTTACAATTTTTGAGGTCTAACAAAGAGGGAATTCATAAAAGTTGCAAATATTTCTGCTTAATTAAACAAATGACACTTGATCATAACTCACAGTTAATTACAGTAATTCATTATGTTTTTAAAATTATGCAGAGCGAATAATTTAATAGATATAGCCAAAGTAATTTCAAATTTTAAAATTCACAAATTATAATACAAAAATAAAAGCAAATTAAACTTTCAAGGTGAAGGTATTTCCTTTTGAGCTGTAGATGTTTTCGCTTGGCTAAAATATTTCTCAATGATGTCATTAGATGGAGAGGAGCGTAAGTACTCTCATTTCTTTTTGCAAAGCCAAGAAAACAGGATGTTTCTTAAGTTCTTAAATTTAAGTTAGTGTTTATATTTGCTAACTACAAACAGAGTAGGTTATCTAATAGAACTTAAAGCAAAAATGTATTTATTTTATAAATTTGTCTGTAGGTAATTTAAAAGCTGTGATTATTGACTAGGCAACCGCCCAGCTGGGAGGAGTAAAAATATTTAAGCTGGATTTATACCCAGAGCTGCCACCACTAGATCAAGTTAAACTATAGCTTACCATTACACAAGCCTGTCCAAAGCTGTTTGTGATCTTGCATTTGCATATTTTTCACCACCTGCCTCTGTTTTACCTGCACCTTCTTTACAGAAGCAAGGAATGAGATTCTCTGCTTCTCTGAAATAGAAAAAAAACGCAAAAAACTATATAGCTGAGATATAATTAAAAAAAAAGTCTATATATATATATTATTATATAATATAATATTATATATATTATATATATATATGAAATAGATTATAAATTAAAAACAACAATTTTTATTATTTCTATATTAGTGTAATTATTATTGATATAAAAATTATTATATATAGTGTGCACCGCAATACCAAATTTTGTCATACGATACGATACAAGTACTCATTTTTTCAAGCCTACCATCGATACCCAAAATTTTCGATCCCGAACCGTCATACCACTTTTATCCTATATATTGGCAAAGCTATATTAAATATATAATATGTATATATATATATATATATTTATAATATATAATTATATTATATATATTATATATTTATATAATATAATAGCATATTATATATATATATTATATATTATATTTTCATATATATCTTTATATAATATAGATATATATATTAGTATATATAAAAATATATCATATATTATTTGAA
Organism: Trachelipus rathkii; assembly: GCA_015478945.1. Classification (NCBI taxonomy): domain Eukaryota; kingdom Metazoa; phylum Arthropoda; class Malacostraca; order Isopoda; family Trachelipodidae; genus Trachelipus; species Trachelipus rathkii. The sequence goes on along the minus strand of JABUQX010017319.1, from coordinate 25,083 downwards.
TAATATATATATATGGTTAGTAAAAATATATGAATATAAACCTTTTTCTTATTTCATTGAAAATAGATATAATATATATTTATGATATAATATGTCTATATATTAAAATATATAATATTATATATATAAAATATTATTAATATATTATAGTATATTATTTTATAATGAAATATAATTTATTTGTTATTATATATAATATTATATATATAATATATTAATATATAGTTTACTTTTATAGTATATATTATATATATTATAGTATATATATATTATATATATATTATATATAATATTCATACTATATATATATAAATATATATATATATATATATATGTATATATATTATATATCGATATTATATTTAATGTATATATATATATATACCGTATATATATATTCTATTATATACCGGTATATAATAGATAATTATATATAATATATAATATATTTATAAACTTATTAATATATTATATACTATATATATATATATATTAATTATATATACTGTATATCGAGATATACTGGTTAACGTACTTTAATTTCTCTACACAGCGCAGTACCACCGTAGCTGTGAGCAACTATCGTTTAATTTAGCTGGGATTAAGAGATTCATCACGTTTATAAACTAATAATTTTAAATTAGTTATATATGAATTATAATATTTTATTCTTTATAGTATTAATTATATTATATATATTATTAATATATATAATTATAGTATATATATTATATATAATATAGTATATATATAATATACTCAACTAAAAGCCAATCTCTTCGGCCTCCTATTTCCTCACTCAACCTTGGCGATTCTGATATTCCTCTCTCCTCTCAGATTCTATTCTTTGCCTGTATTACATTTGTTCGGTACATGGGGCTTCTAGGCCTCTGGACGTTAGAGGTGGTTCCGATATTGCATCTGCCCCGAGTTTGCAGAATGTCCTAATGCGACCCGCCCTCGTTCAACTATATCTCTTATGCTCAATCTGCACGTTCCCTTCGGTTGGAGCACCATATTCACTATTTCAAAAAGGAAATCCCTGCTCGTCTTTCTACTATCTCCTATATCTCTCACTTGTATTCTATCTAAAATCTTGAAACTACCTTTCTCAACTCTCATTCTTAGACAATCTGAATCTTCCATCTCGTCTTCGATCGCCACAGTAGGCTTCGGCGTTCAGGTCTCATGGATATACTTTCCTATTTACGTTTATGTTTTCGTCTTAGATAGGGAGATGGTGGGCTCTATATATCAACAATTTGACCGGGTTTTATGCACGCTGTCACGTGCTCTCTATAGCCCCCTCATTGGTGTCTCCTCTTTCTTACTTATGTCTAATTCTTTCAGTAGCTCAATACGCTGTGGTTTTGATGGAGCACTCTTCTTTTCTGTAATATGGTTCCTCAGCGTTCTTCTTAATCTCCTACTTTATTCTACTTTTCATTAAGATCTTCTCACCTGCATCTAACTCTATCCACTCATATGCCGATGAACTCGACCCTTCATCTTCACTCCTTTCAATCTGCTCCTCTTTATTTCGAATCAATTTTTAATTTCCATTCCTATTTTTTCTTCTATACTCATTCCAACTCTATCGGTTCTCAACTTTGGATTCATTCTTTAACCCAACTTCTACAAACAAATCTCCTCTCTAAAACACCTTTCTAACTTTCCTATTCTATTCGACGTTCTCCGTCTTCCTGTTGCACAATATAACATCCTGGCCTTACATAAACATAAAATGTCTGGAAACCACCATCCAACGTTGCTCGGCAGGCCTCAAAAAACTGGGAAGTTCTGTTAGACTGGCGAACTTTTATTCCTCTCATTAACTCCACTATACAATGTTCATCCGCCCTTGTATGGTCGTTTCTTCATATCTGAGGGAGGGGTGTCTGGTTTACCCGACTTGTTGGACAAAGTCGATCAATGCAAAAGCTTATTAAACGTCCCATTACTTTCCAGTTCACTGACCCTCTATCTTCGCCCTGTTGGTACTTTATCTCTTTTTTTACAGTACACGCATGCGCAGGTTTCGGAGGGGATTACCACTCGCTCCACACCTGTTACGACCCTCGAGGAAAAGTGCTGTGGTCTGCGCACGAGTTTTGTAGATATTGGTAACTCCATTCGCTGCGGGGCTTCATTCTTTCCTGCCACCTCTGTTCTTGAACTCTCTCTTCCTCTTCTTGTATTCTTGCTGAATATTTATCTCCTCACTTAAGCCTGCGTCTTGTCATCTGTTAATTTCGCTAGTGGATAAATTTTGCGGCAAACTCTCCCTCCCGATTACTCTCTCTTGAGGTTTGTAACTTAATTATATATATTATAATTATATTATATTATATAATATATATTATTATATATATTATATACTTATATATATATTAATATAATATACTGTAATATATATAATATATATATATAATCTATGTATTAATATAATTAATATTATATATATATTAATATATACATATATAGAATATGTATATCATTATATATATATAATATATATATAATATTAATATATATATTTATTATATATATATATATATATATTTAATATATATATTTAAAGCGTTTGTTATTTATTTGACTTACAATAAGAATTGCTCGAGTTTGCGTCTCTTTGTCAAACTTACCAAATTCTAAATTCTATTAATGACCGATCTCCTCACTCTTCTTTAGGTAGCTATTTCCCGTCTTGCCGGAAAAAAAAATTTTACGAAAAAATTTAAAAAAACAAGTACGACTTGGTAGGCCGTTTGAATTGATAAAAGTTTCATTCAATAAAATCAGCTTTACATCTAATTCTTCCAAATGGATAAACCATAATGTTATCAATATTTTAATATAAAACCATTTTGCTATTTTTTTCTGTTTCCAAACCACATGCTCTAGCATTAGAACAGCTTATTCAATATTAAAACAAGTAAGCCTAGCACGGAAATCGCGATCGGGTTTAACAGTAAAATATAGCTCAAACGGTGAGCTTTCTTATCGGGCGTAAGCACAAATGACAACGGTCTTGTGTTTTAATTAAAATTAAAACAATAAAATACTAAAATCATTCTTCGTAAGCGCTTCTCATGATTACAATTATTGATTAAGTAGATAGAACTAAAAACTTATTCCAAGGAAATCATTGTGCTTCTACTTCTATTTGCGAAAGCCCACTTAATACTTTATTGTGACTATTTCTTATTTTTTCTCCTTTCATTCATAAAATTGGCCTAAGACCGAGCATATACAAGCCTTGTATTGTCTGATTGGAAGTGTTTCCATGAAGGAATCACTTTCGCCGGGTAAATTTCTGTAGCGTTTATCTTTACTCCCTCTTTACCTTTTGATAACTGTTTATTCGACGTTCTATAGCACTTATCGCTAAAACTACTTGCCATAGGATTGCCTAAACTTTACCTGTCACTCTCAGCTTCAATACATCTTCAATAATCTTCGACTTTTCAGATTAGAAACATCTTAAACAAAAACTTTCCCAAATGCAAGTTTCTTATGTTTTTATTAACACAAACAACTCACGTGGCATTTCTCTTCAGATTAAGGAATAGCTCCCATAACTTAGTCAACACCAATGGTTTACAATGATAAATGTCACGTGGCAACGTCACTACATGTAGGTCTCAATTTACAAATAAGATGCGAGCCTTCAAACACAAGGACAATTTCCTGGCGAACTAATCTCCCCATCCCCAACCCAGGAATTTAGCTGGGCAAAGTCGCTATGACTCTCAATAGCACCCTATATCTGCTTCAAAAATTCTCCATTCTTCAAAATCTTTTAGCATGAAACTATAAAAATTGGAATCTTTTATTATAAAAACACATAAGACTCACCTTAACTCGAAGCGACCTCTGGCATCCTGATTGCCCTGACCTAGATTTCGGCCGATTTTCGTGCAAGCGAACACGATTTTCTTACGAGGCTTACTTATTTTTGCAAACAATTGGAATCAGCTTTTGTAATGAAGTCAAAAAAGATAAACAAATAAAATAAAAAATAACAAAAAAAATACCACTATTCGTATATTACAAAAATTGATTAACTATTGTAATGGAGTTAATCGATTTGGAAATAAATAGATTTAAATTGATTTTATTGAATGATATTCATCATTTAAACTGCCTTGCCATTTTAGATTTTTTGTTATTACACATTTAACAAAATATAAATTTAGCAATCACAGGAAATAACAACCTTAATATAATTAAGGAAATCCTACGTTTGGTACATTGCCTTAACGATTATGGACTTAGTTAGCAAAAACGAACGCCAAACTCGAGCATTTCTTCTTTTCTAGACAAATGCAAATCAAACGTCTATGACTTAACATAGGTGGGTAAGATAGATACTTAAGTGGAAGGATAGATAAGGGAATTTATCAGACATAAATGCGCTATTATATTATATAATATATATGTTATATGTAGATATATATATATAATAATAATAACTTTATATTTCGAATCAATTATAAGACGCAAGTTTTTGTATCTAAGGTAGTCGGGCAAAAATTTTGCCGATCCGGCCACTACTCTCAATCCATACCATACGATACAGTACCTCAAAAAGTCGACGAATCACATCCGACCATTACCATGTATCGGTGCATCACTAAGAATATATATATATATTATATCCCATTTTTGCAGCAGGTTTTTTTTTAACTGATGATTTTAAACAAATCTTAATTAGACTTGGAATTTTCTTTTTCTTTTTTTCTTTTTAAAGCTCTCTTCAATCTTCAACTAGTATCTACGGTTTAAATATTTTAAGATTTTCTTATAACATTAACCACCAATACACTTATTTTTTCTCTTTAATAAAATTTATTATTCAAACGATTCACTGTGATGTCTCCAATTAGCGAAACATGACTAATGCTACTTTGTCTCCCCGATCATTTGTGAAAATTGTCTCTGTTTACCTAATTTTTTTAAAGATATATGGATGCACGCTTATATGTTTCCAATAGGGGAAAAAGTCCACCCTTTAAAACATATTTAATACTATACTGTACATTAATACAGGTAACAAGCAAGCAAATAACTCTCTATGTTTTTCCAACTTATTTAATTTCAAAACATCAGTAATATAGATTCCATCTTCACCTCTAGTCGAAAACCATTTACTAATTCTAAGTCAACTATTTAGTCACATTCCCATTCATTACAAACGCAAAATTTTAAAATCTGCTATCATATCTTTCCAATATTATTAAATCAGTGCACAACGCATGAATAACATATTTAACTAACTTTTATTATCCCACCTCGCTAATTTATTGACTTAAGAAAACTCTTCAGAAAAGATATTGAAAGATCCTCTTCTGAAAAAAAAAACCTTTTGATTATAAGAACAGCGGTATTCATTGAGCCCTCATCTCCTCCGCATCAGAGCCACTTTGACTCTCATGGCCCAAAGTTTGTATAACACCCTGATTTAAATTTAACCAACCAACCATCATTTAGACAAGAATATTAGAGCACTTTATACAATCAATAACCCCTCATTAAATAAAGATAATGAACCTTTTAATTAAACTGTAGCTAGTTATTTTAATATGGAAAGAACTTTTTATTTTATTTATTTTTTTTTGAATTTTGATTTTGACTTTATAGCACTTTCTTGTCGTTTCACTTTTGTTTTCTTGAGAAAAGACTTTACTTTTTCTTTTTCATTACTTTATAAATCTTTCTCTATCCTTTTAAATTTACTTAATTCATACTTATTTTATTGATATTAGTATTATCAATAATTATATATGTATTATTATTATAATAGTTTTCTATTATTATTTTTACTATTAGTATTAATGTCATTATTATGGCTACTGCTTTTATTTATTTTTATCAGACATTTTTCAACTACTACACAGATAATTAGGAAACTCACAACACAAGATAATTTAGGCTTATTATTTTTCACATAGTAACATTTAGAGATAGAGATTGTTTTAAGTTTGACCTTTTACTTACGTTATTTTATTACTTTAATGTTTTAACATTCTCTTTTTAATTATAAAAAATATATAAAAATCATACTAATAATTTTAAAAATTTTTTAAAAACTTGCATTTTTGAAATTTTGCTCAGGGTAATGTGAACAGACTTCACATGTCAGTAAAAACAGCTTTATCTTTAGAGGAAAAATGGAATCCAAAGTTCTTTAAAGAAGATCCCTCTCTAAAGCTTTACGTTATTTCACTATTGATCCTATCTGACTTCATCTTCATCTTCATTGAAATGTTCCTGACCACTCAATTGCCTTCATTGGAATTTGATTCCTTCAGTTTTTACAATTTTAACGTGGAAAACTACTAGCTTCTTCCATTTCTCTTATACACTTATACGATATAACAATAGCTTAATTTTTTTCCTTCAAACTTTATTAAAACATAATTCCCTACTTCAATAGCTGGTACATTGCCCCTTTCCTTCTCTACTATTACTGGTCTCTTTTCATTTGATGTGGAGTTGCTTGTATCAAAGTAGAAAGGATTACCTGCTGATATTTATTCTTCTTTCTCTCTTCCTTGGTAAATATGAATTCCCTTTTTTTTTTTTTGTTAAATAACTAATACTCTGGCTTAAATTTTCCATGGCCTGGGATATTTTTAAGTGAGAATAACCTAATCATCTTAAGAAGATACGATTCTGTTCACATAACATCCTGCATGCATGAAACCCAGATAATGGAAGATTCTTTTCAGTGCCTTCTATTGTCAAAAGGTTCTGTTTAAGAGCCTGGAACTTAGGTTTGCAAGTGTGTAAATTCTTACAACACCTTCTTAATTTTTTCCCTTACTTTCTCCACTGTACTTTTAGGGAATATTGCTAATCTAATTTTGAGCATTAGATAGTGATAAAAGATATTGTATATTATTTTTGCATGTCTATAACGCTGTGAGACATGGACTGCAAGGTATCGTCCATTATGATTTTTTTGAGGTCAATGTACGGGACCCACACTGCTCACAAGAGCAGCTGGCACAATGAGTGAAACATCACTGAATGGGTTTTCCTTGCAACTGTACTAGTTGTTAATTCAAAAGTATACCTTAGTAAAAACAAAATATTTTTGTAGCATATATATTTACTGTATGATCTTATAAAATGGAAATTCATGGTAATACACGATTATTTTTAATTAATTTTAATTACATAATAATATATATATGCTTGAGCTAATTAATTCATGAAAAATAAGTCGCAAAGATAAAATTAAAATCGAAAAAACCAAAGCTGTCCTCATTTTGCAGGGATTTTGAGATAAAACTATCAGTTCTACATTACCTCATTGACGTATATATAGTCCTATACAGTATTCAGATTATAAGTGCAATGACATACATATTTTACTTAGGGACATGAGTACAACAAAAAATATCATTAATCATTTACTCGGAATCACATAGTCAAAATACATATTTATTAAAAATTTGTAATGTTTTAGGCAATCTCCTCTGCGACAATCTATAATAACTTCTCAGTAAAATTTGAACATTACAGTAAGAGCCACGCTATCGTCCTTACTTTTCCCGGGTGTGTTAAATCAAAAGGAACGCCATTGATATTCCTATAAATAATATTAATAATAATTTAAGCAACTTTAAAAAGAAAAAATTGTTTGCGCCATTTTGGCAAGACGAATGTGATTTTATCTGAAACCATGCTGGCCCATAGAAGTTCACAATAAAATTTGTTACTGTTCTTAGAGGCTCAGATGCCATCTCTTTAGACATATACAGGCGCAAGATCCTATTTGCTTTTGTCAACCACCATGAATGATTTAAATTTCCTGGAATACTTTTCTCGAGGAATTCAATGTCTGAACAAGCCTGTCGACCACACTGAACCGCTAGTCATGCTCTTAGAAAGTACAGTTGGTGCGTGCTAAGGTCTTTCTTAACAACCTCATCAATAACTTTCACTATACCAGCAATTGACACAAAATTTCTATAGGCAAATCCTTTGGATCATACTGTAAAGATGAGCTAATTATACCTGTGGAAGTAGATGGTCCATTCCTTGTTGCACATTCAACGTTTGTTAAAAACCTCCTATATGACAACTCACTGCAATGCAATAGGCAAATTAACCACAGCAAGGGTCTGCCTAAGTTCTCTTCCAATTCCTTTATAATTCCATTGGTTTTTCCAGTGTTGTTATTTGTTCCATCCCAAACAACACTTCAAACAGTTTCCGCAGAGTTTGTTTCAACAATAACTGACATTATCTCATTTGTTACATCAAAAGATTTACAAATTTTAGGTACAACATGATCGATGTATTTGTTTCCTGGAAATGAAACAATTGCAAAGTGTTCTTCTTTTATACTTCTTCTGCAGCCAGAACTCTCAACTAATGTCACATCTTGCTTCCCATCAAAACCTATACAATAAATTCCCTTGTTCTCAGTTACATGCTCCTGAACCAGTTTATCTCTCCACATATTTCTCTGATAACGTAACTTTGAAGGAGCAAGAATTGTGGTTGAAGACAACATGTTCAGGTCTTTTAAAACGGCATTAACGATAAGACATGTATCTCTGTTACTTATTTTGCACCTATCAACTGCTTTGCATAACTCCTTATACTTGTTTCTGTTCTGAACTGATTCATATATTTCTTCATTCGAAATTTCATTTCCCGATAATCTATATTCTTCATCAGGAATATTAACATTTTCTTCATCATTGTCTACAGTTTCATATTCAGTTTCTAATGATGGTGCTTCAGCACCCACTGACTCTTTATATTTTCGTTTTTCTCTCTTTTTTAGTGTTAATGTTGTTTCTCATCAAGTACGACAATTATCATAATCCTAACAGTTTTTTGATCAATCCAGAAACTCCACTCTATCAGAGGAATTTTAAGAGATAGTGGACACCTGCATCCACTTCTATCCCTGATGCCAGCATCAAAGCATTTGCAGGAACAAACATCAAAAAGACTTGAAGTTATTCAATTTATCCTGGAATGACTGCGATGTTCTCTTTAATTCAGGATATTTTTCTAGATCATGTACTTTTTCTATCAGTCGCTTAATACGAATTATTATGCTGCTTAGGCTTATTGTTGGGATACTTGCAGTTAAATAAGCACATTTCACTTCATTAGCTAATACTTTTGTTTGCTCTTGCAAACTTCTCTGCTTCGTAGTTGTTTTTTGATTCCAGTAATACGCCCTAACATCCTCACATGTCAGTAATTGCTTCTGAGGAAGCTCTGCTGACTGTCCAAACAATGAAGTTTCAGTGAAACTTCGTGTGCAAATACTATTCATAATTATTATAATTATTTTAAAAAAAGATTGACGGTTAAGCATAATTAATCTTGTAATTCAATTAACTGTATAATTTATTTCACAATCAGAAACAAAATAACTCAAATCACGTTATATTGATTGAGAATATTAAGTGAACATGGCACACACACTAATTGACAATATCAAAATTCTCTCCAATTGAAACAATTTATAATAAATAAGTCACCGATAGCCATATAAATTGGCAAACAATATTAAGAGTAACCTCACAACACACCATCGTCCAAACAAAAAAGAAGAGGCACTGATAGGAGTTTTGAGATGCTCGGGTAGATATTCAAACAAAATTTGGGAGACATAAACCTTTTTCAAAACACACAAAAAAATAAATAAAATAAAATAAAAATCTACGGCGTGTAGAGATGTTAACACAACTTTTTGGGAATGTTTTCACCCACCGTAATATATATATATATATAATATATATATATTATATATATATATAATATATATATATATATATATATATATATATATATTATATATATATAAGATATATATATATATATATTATATATTATATATATATAATATATTATATCTATTTTAATTAGTAAAGATAATACTAGACCAGTGTTATATATATATATATATATTATATTATATATATATATATATATATAATATATTATATATATATATATATATAATAATATATATATTATATATTATAGGGCTATTACTTGCTAGATTGGTGGCTTTTTGTGGAGGCAGCAAGCACCCTATATAAG
>JABUQX010017319.1:5000-10000 GCA_015478945.1 Trachelipus rathkii | reverse complement strand
CCTGCTACCGAGCAACACAAGATGCTAAATTGTTCGACCTTTCAAATTTTTTCTCTTTAGAAGAAGATTTATTTTAGGAAAGGAAAACAACATTTCGGCAGGTGCTGAAGACTGGATGGGATGGTCATATTATGTTTCGGAAAGAGCATTTGAAGAAGAAGATGTCTTTGGCAAGACAAAACTGTTAGGTTAGAACAGCTTATAACAAATAATTATTTTCTGTGTGCGAAATCGATTGCACGTTCATTCTTTGAGGGAAGGAATGATGTTTATTCATATGGAAAACAAGGAGTTAATAGACTCTCCAAGTCTGGTATAAGGTAACATGGTTTCAAAAAATTTGAAATGTATTTACAATGTAAGGAGGAATGTATTAAAATGCAATATATATTTAATAAAGTTTATGTTACTATAAATACATATTTAAATATGTTTACATGAACGTATTTGTTGGCACAATTCATTTTTAGGAACGTGAAAGTAGGTAAAGTGCGAATTTAAGCACCGTATTTAAATAATGCCCTAAGTGTTATATATATATATATATATATATATATTTATATATATTATAGTATATAATATAATTATATATATATTATATATATATATATATATAATATATATATATGTTAATATATATACGTGTAGAGTCAGAAAATACCGGACCTTTCCGATTAGTCTTCATATTTTAATGTATAGCGCGTTTTTTGAGAAAATGGAAAATAGTACATTAAACATGCTGATTGGTATATCAGCAGGCGTATGACAGTGCTGACATATGTTGCGTGTTTTACAATTCCAGTTTGCTTTGAAGGCATTGTTCGATGTGTGTTATCGAAGGAGATAATCACGAATGGGCCCACTTGAGCAGTGAGCAAATTTGTTAAAGAACGTTGTATGGTGATTTATCATTATCGCGAACCCGAATTTAAAGAAGGGAGGGCAGTTGCTGGAAGATGATGAGCGTGTCGGCAGACCATCAAAACAGCGCGTAATGATAAAATCTTGCTTTCAGTACGGGAGATAACCCAAACTGACCGCGAAACAAAATATTTGGGGATTTCTTCATGGAACTTTTCACGGGATCCTCACACAAAATTTGAACATACGCCGCGTGTGTAAGCACCTTGTCCCAAGAATCCTCATCCAGTATCAGTGTGAAGAGCTGGCCTACATAAGGAATGGTTTCCCGCAGGAAATCTACCAAGGATTGATGATATTCTACCATCGGTTATCCTCCGGAAGACTCCCCCGCCTACACTCGGGCCAGAGCATGCATTATTTTATCATTACAATATTCAGTCCCGATAAAATTACCCAGTCTTGCCCCTGGCCCGAGTGTAGGCGGGGGAGTCTTGGGATAACCGATGGTGGAATATCATCAATCCTTGGTAGCATTTCCTTTAGCTTATCATGGCTGGAGGTAAAACTCTAGCTTAAATCGTGTGTCTGAGGCATTCGAACCTGGAGGGGAAATACTTGATCAAGGCAACATCTTTAATGCGGAGCAATGCATTTATTGTTCAATCAAACAATATGCAGTCCCGATAAAAATTACCCAGTCTTGCCCCTTGCCCGAGTGTAGGCGGGGGAGTCTTCCGGAGGATAACCGATGGTGGAATATCATCAAACCTATCGTGGCTGAGGTAAAACTTCTTGGTTTTAACATCAGTAGGGTAAGGTTCAAACCCACCTGGGAAAAATGGTTTATTATATATATATATATATTATATAATATATATATATATATATATATATATATATAATATTATATATAGTATATATATTATAATAATATATATTATATATATATATATATATATACCTTAAATATATATATTATATATTATATAAATATATATATTATATATATATCTCCTCACCTTTCCCACCATCCAGCCTGTTAAGGAAAGCTTGTAAGGTGCTACAGCTCCAAAATCTTCTCCATTCATCTTTGTCATTGAACGTCAGGTTCTCTTATACTTCTCTAGAGTTCTATTCCTTTGTTGCAAAGTTCAACTCACCTCCCCCCATCCATCTCCTTCTCGTCTTTTCCAAAGGTCAAATTCCCTCCGGTCTCCACCCTATTCACGGAACCAAACCATCTCAACTGATTTATCCTCATACATTCCAAGGCCGACATCACCCTCAGTTCTCTTCTCACTTGCTCATTCCTCATTCTCTCTCTCAGCGTCACACCCCTGATAATTCTTAACACTCTCATCTCCGCCGCCTCTATCTTGCTCCTCTGGACACTGTTCACTGCCCAACAATGCTATCCATATAATAGCATAGGTCTCAGTATTGTCTAATCTATCACTTCCTTCCCTTTCTTTATGTAGTGGGTATATTATTCCCACGTCTTGGAGAGCTTTCCCACTCTCTTCCCCAACTCAGCATCTTGTCTCCGTAGTTCACTTGTTGAATCCTAGACTCCTCTCTCTCTCTTTCTCTCTCTCTCTCTCTCTCTCTTCTCTCTCTCTCTCTCCTCTCTCTCTCTCTCCTTCTTCTCTCTCCCCTCTCTCTCTCTCCTCATTATACATATATTATATATATAAATATATATATATAAATATATATTATATATATATATAATATTATATATATATATATATATTATATATGTTATATATAATATATATTAAAGGCAATTTAATACCAAATTAGCTTTGATTTTAAACCGAACGGTAACAATGCTAATCATAAACATTTGCAGCAATGAATTAATTTCCATTAAATACAAAATGACAGTTCGATGATACGATGTAGTTGAGCTTTCGCAACACCGATTTCGCAAATTTGAAAGACTATATAATTAAATATGCTTCATGAACTAGTAAATTATGTCAGTAATACAAATGCAACATATATATATATATATATATATATTATATATATATATATATATTATAATATTATTATATATATATATATATATATATATATTAATATTATATATATAATACATTCATATATGGAAAGAGGAAAATAATAATTTTGAATTTAGATTTATCAATTAAGTAAAGTTCCAAAAATGGTTATGATATGATGACTTACTATACAAAACATGATTGTTAGAATGAAATCCAATTTGCCTCAAAATATTTATGAATTATTTTACTTTTTGTAATCCCTTGATAATTCTGAATATACGTCGTTTAACAATTATAGCAAGATAGACGTAACTTAATTTTTTATTTATAGAGTCCGTTGATTTCTCTGGCTGTCGCACTCATCGGCAGATTATAATTACACAACTACACAGTTGCCACTGAACAAATAAAACGATACGCATGTGCTGAATAGCGAAGCTGAACTAACGAATAAGTCAGTTGACTAAGATTGAGACTAAGGTCTTGTATGACCATGGTTGATTCCGGTATGACCCACACAATTTCGTATTAGCTAAGTCCAAAGATTGGTCTTCCAGCACATCATAGAAACACGCATAATTATTAAAAAATCGTAGTAAAGGTAAAAGAACGAAAAAAGGTTTTCAAACATACACTTTATTGAGAGGATTTTTCGTAACATTTTATAACTAAAGTAATAAGAATGTGGTAGATTACATACAATTGTATGCAGGAAATTTAGAACAATATGATTTTAGAAAATTACAGTTACTGTTCAACCCTGGTTCTGAAATAGGGAAAATAACTTAATAAGTATATGTAAATTAATTATTGTTCACATCATATGCTAGCTCATCGAATATAAGTAAATTGCTTATAATTAACATTTATTTTTGAAATCATTGAAGAGTAAATATGGGGTCTCCTAGCAATTTCCCACTTGACAACAGTTGCAAACTGTGACTGTAATGAACTGATCCGGACCACATGACTGATAACCACCCCAATAAAGTAGGGTCAATTACAATATATATTATATATATATATATATAGAAATTATATATAATATATATATATATATTTATATATATATATATATATATATATATATATATATATATATATATATATATTATATATATATATTATATATATATATATTTATATATATTATATATATATATATATATTTAATATATTATATTTAATATATTATATATATTATTTATATTATACTATATATATATATATATATATATATATATATATATATATATATATATATATTATTATATATATATAAATTATATATATATATAATAGAGAAAATATAATATATATCATTCGAATTATAAGAGTAACGAGAAATTTTCCTCTCGCCCTATGAATATACAAAGTTGCACAGCAGCGATCTTTGATGAAATTTTGAAGTTTTTTCACAGAAAGGCGGACAGTGTTTTGCGGAACCGCTACATCAAATTGGTAATTTCTGCAATTAAATGTTCTCATAATATATCAACAAAGTAAATTCTTACGAATTTTGGAACAAAATATTATATATACATATATTTATATATTATATATATATATATATATATATATATATATATATATATATATATATATATATATATATATATATATATATATATATATATATATATATAAATCCGCCATGGGAAAATAACATCTAGCAAACCATGCCGGTCCCAAGCCCGGAAAAAGGAGGAGGGTTCACAGACAGGCCTAGCAAGCCGATGTGGTAAAAAAACTTTCGCTTGCAATTCTCCAAGTGTAGCCTCGGAAACAGGACTGATTCAAAGACGACGACCCTTTAACCGAAAACGGAACATGAATTTGACCGCACTTAAAATGAGTAGCTTAAATATAGCTACTTATAGAGATAAGGAGGAGGAGATTTTGAAGATGATGAGGGAGAGAAATATAGATGTCATGGGTATGGCGGAGACGAGAATTGGGGGTGGTGAAAGTGGAAGAGATTTAGGAGATGGTTATGTTTTGATGTTCTCGGGGGAGGTGGGAGGAGGATGCAGACATGGAGTTGCCATTATCATGGGACCGAGGTTGTCTCCTTACATACAAGAGGTTGCGGCTGATCAATGAGAGATTGATGGTATGTACACTGAA
>JABUQX010017318.1:47500-50000 GCA_015478945.1 Trachelipus rathkii | reverse complement strand
ATATATATTATATATATATATATATTATAATATATATATATATATTATATAGTATATATATAAATATATATATATATATATATATAATTATAATATAATATATAATATATATGATAATATATATATAATATATATATATATATAGTATATATATATATATAATATATATTGGCTGTCGTAAATTTGAGAGGTGTGTGAGTGTGTAGATGTGTGTGTGTACGCGTTTTTAACTTTTTAGGTTTTAAATATTTTACATATTTACCGAACATTTTGACTAAGCCTCTGCTTTCCATTTTTATTAAAACAAATTATCATAAATTTTATTTTTTAAGTGATAATGCGAGTCTAAATTTTTTTTAAATACTATTGTGCGTGTGCACGTAAATTTGTCCCTGTGTGTGTGCGGGAGCGTGATTGTACGAATGACAAGAACGCGTATATGTGGGGTTTGTGGGTGGGCGTGGACGTGGGTTCAATATTGAGTTGGCCAACGTCCATGGCCTAGACGCTAGCTTCGAATCTATTGAGTATCACGTTTCTAACTCTCATCCTAACCTCTTACTCATGTCTGAGACCCAACTATCCTGGAATGCTTTATCTAATAAACATAATATCTCAAACTACAACTTCATTGAGTTATTTCCGTCTATCGGTGGAGTCTCTACCTATATAAATATTAACATTCCCTTAACACGTCTCGTAAACCTTGAGTCTCCTAACTTTGATATTCTATGGCTTAAGATCTTTCTTTCTACTACTACCATTATCTTGTGTTTCTGCTACTGCTCTCTTAATGGAACAGATTTCCCGTTTTTTTTAAATATCTTAAACCTCTAACGAGACTGTTAATTCTTCCCATCCAAATGATGAGGTCCCTTACTTGAGACTTAAAGTACACCACACTGAGTGGTTGGGCTCCTATCATACTGATACAGGTGGATAAGAGAACTTGACATTTAGTGCTATCAACGATCTGAAACAGTTGATTAAGGAACCTACACACATCCCAGATCGTCCTAAGCAATTCTTGAACACTCTGGCCTATGCTTCACTACTGATCCTTCTCTCTACAAATAGAGAGTTTTACCTCCTGTCAGTAACTCCGACCACAATATTGTAGCTCTTAATTATAACACTCTCTCTCCAGCAGCTCCTCCTTGCCCTAAACGTATTTTCTGGCACTTTAATCAGGCAATTTGGAAGGCATTGCGTCGCTTCTTTGTTTCCTAACCTTGGTATGAATCGTTTTTGACTCTGAAGATGCTTCGGTGACTTCTGAAAAAATATGAGCCATAATCTCCGATGGAATTAGCAGGTTCATTCCATTTTCCACTAAATCTTTTTCTCCTCCTAATCCGTGGTTTAATGGCATCTGCTATCGTGCTCTTCTGGATAGTGACGAGGTTTAAAGGAAATGGAAAAGCTCTCCTTCTCCTATCACTCTCGCTAATTTTCGCTCAACTCAGAATCATTGCATGGATATTATTCGTGAGGCTAAGCGTGTTTTCACGAAAATCAAGTGCTCTGACCTCCTCCGATCTACTGATAAAATTTCTGGAAACGTCAAAAATATCTCTAATAACTCTTGTAAATCTGCCTTATTCGCCCTGACGGATCTGTAGTTAATACTCCTTCTGAAAAGCTAATCTCTTCGGCCTCCTCTTTACATCTAATTCCACCCCTGACGATTCCGGCAACCCCAGTCCTACTCCTTCTCCTCCTCCCAGGTGTCTCATGGCTCCGACTGTGATTACACATGATCAGGTGTATGAGATCCTGAGATCTGTGAAAGTTAGGAAAGCTAGTGGCCCGAATGGCATTGCTCCTCGTGTTCTGAGGGAGTATGCTTTCGATATGGCGCCTGCCCTCGTTCGTCTCTAATCTCTATGCCTTAATTCTAATATATATATATATATATATATATATATATATATATATATATATATAATATATATATATATATATATATATATATATATATATATATAATATATATATATATATCTATAATATTATAATATTATATTAATTATATATATATATATATTATATATATATATATATATATATATATATAATATATATCATATTTATATATTGAACTTTCTAAAACATTTACAATATATAATAAGACCAACTAAATTTGAAAATGAAAATAGTAATAGTTAAAATAATTAATAATTATTCATAGTTATCACCTGATTAATGATAATTACCTATCAAAGTTAAATAATCAAAGAAAATATAAATAAAATAAATTTAAAAATAAAACATAAATATATACGACAAAAATAAAAGAAAAAAAATTAAATTAGTGAAAGATTAAAATAGTTAAGCAATTAATAGTGAGAAAGAAGACATGGATGATAAACGAAAATTTAGGAGTTTATCTGCAAAGATTCATGATTTTGAGTATTTCACTTGTTGAAGTATTCTAAACAATGGAAGAGTTCTGAATATATATATATATATATATATATATATTTATATATATATATAT
>JABUQX010017318.1:30000-35000 GCA_015478945.1 Trachelipus rathkii | reverse complement strand
TACTTGGACCTTTCCTAGGGATTCAACGGTTCGATTCGATGTGGCCTACTAACAGTGAAAATAACTCAATTGTTTTATATCAAGAAATTATGTATAAACATTTTTGTTGTATTTTTATGCATGTTAAATTGTTGTATGTTGTTTATAATCTAACGCGATATAACCCAATATGCTTGTGTTTGAATGCACCTTTTTATTTTCTGTATATATAAACATTGTATTTTTATGTATTCAAATATTTGTATAATGTTGCTAGATTTCGGATGTTAACCAGTTATGCTGCGTATTTGATATTTACATTTCTTGATATACTATTTTTTCCCTTCAAATGTTTTTGCATGTCTGCTTATGTCTTCGGAATAATTAGATATGTTGCATTTGAAAGTATGAAGCTAATGTATTTTTAGTTATTATCTTCTTGTATAATTATTAACATTACTTTCTCCTCCGGTTTAGCGCAGGAAGTAATGTAGCACTCCATTTTATAACTTTGTAAAAAATTTTTAATTTATGTTGCGTACTTATGCTAGATTTGCGCGTAGCAAATTTAGCATAAGTCAAGTGAAAAACATATATTAAAACTCGTCTTTTAAGCATACTCTTTCAGGTCAGATCAATATTAATGAATCAGAAGAAGAAATCTCATCAAGATATCTCTCCAGAAATCCTCCCGGCAGGAGAGGTAAATTTCAAGGAAAAGGCTGCGACTCGAATTTCAATCACAAACACAAATCCTCGCACAAAATAGGGTGGAAAAACGCGCTGGAAAGGCTGTGACTACCAATTCGCCTTCGAAGAGAGAGTATCTCAACAACTTTTATTACTTTACTTTTATTGAATATCTACTTATGTTTAATAAATACCTCATTCGAAATATGGATTTCTAAAATACCATCCTCTTAATATAGGTGCTTGGCGCTCCACAAAGAAGCCACCAAACTTAGCAAGGTGTAATAGGCCTATATATATATATATTATATATATATATATATATATATATGATAGTATATATATATATATATATATATATATATATATATCTATAATAATTATATATATATATAAAACACTGGTCATAGATATTACTTACTAAATTAAATATTATATATAAGTATAATATATATATATATATATATATAATATATATATATATATATATATAATATATATATATATATATATATATATATATATATATATATATATATATATATATATATTTATATATATATATATATATTACGGTGGCGTGAAAAACATTTCAAAAAATTGTATATATATATATACTCTAAATGAAAAAGATTTTTATTTTATTTTATTTATTTTTTTGTGTGTTTTGAAAAAGGTTTATGTCTCCCAAATTTTGTTTGAATATCTACCCGAGCATCTCAAAACTCCTATCAGTGCCTCTTCTTTTTTGTTTGACGATGGTGTGTTTGTGAGTTACCTTAATATTGTTTGCCAATATTATAGGCTATCGTGACTTTATTTATTATAAATTGTTTCAATTGGAGAGAATTTTGATATTGTCAATTAGTGTGTGTGCCATGATTCACTTAATTATCTCAAATTAATATAAGGTTAATTGAGTTATTTGTTTCTGATTGTGAAATAAATTATACAGGTAATTGCATTACAAAATTAACTCTGATTAACAGTCAATCTTTTTTTTTTAATAATTAAAATAATTATGAATAGTATTTGCACACGAAGTTTCACGGAAACTTCATTGTCTGGACATGTGAGAATGTTGTTAGGGCGTATTACTGGAATCAAAAAACAACTACGAAGCAGAGAAGCTTGCAAGAGCAAGCAAAAGTATTAGCTAATGAAGTGAAATGTCTTTACCTAACTGCAAGTATCCTAACAATAAGCCTAGGCGGCATAATAATTCGTATAAGCGCTGATGGAAAAAGTATATGATTTAGAAAAATATCCTGAATTAAAGAGAAGATCGCAATCATTTCAGGATAAATTGAATAATTTCAGAAGTCTTTTTGATGTTCCTCAAATGCTTTGATGCTGGCATCAGGAATAGAAGTGGATGCAGCTGTCCAGTGTCCATTATCACTTAAAATTTCTCTGATAGAGTGGAGCTTCTGGATTGGTCAAAAAACTGTTAGGAGAATGATAATTGGCGTACTTGACAGAGGAACAACACTAACACTACAAAAGAGAGAAAAACGAAAATATAAAGAGTCAGTAGGTGCTGAAGCACCATCATTAGAAACTGAATATGAAACTGTAGACAATTAGGAAGAAAATTTAATTTTCCTGATGAAGAATATAGATTATCGGGAAATAAAATTTCGAATGAAGAAAAATATGAATCAGGTCAGAATAGAAACAAGTATAAGGAGTTATGCAAAGCAGTTGATAAATGCCAATAAGTAAAAGATATACATGTTTTATCGTTAATTCCGTTTTAAAAGACCTGAACATGTCTTCAACCATAATTCTTGCTCCTTCAAAGTTACGTTATCAGAGAAATATGTGGAGAGACAAACTGGCTCAGAAGCATGTAAATGAGAACAATTGAATTTATTGTATAGGTTTTGATGGGAAGCCAGATGTGTCATTAGTTGAGAGTTCTGGCTGCAGATGAAGCATAAAAAAAGAGCACTTTGCAATTGTTTACTTCCCAGGAAACAAATACATCGATCATGTTGTACCAAAAAGTTGCAAATCTGCTGATGTAACAAAAAAGATAATTGTCAGTTATTGTTGAAACAAACTCTGTAGAAACTGTTCAAATTGTTGTTTGCGATGGAACAAATAACAATACTGGCAAAACCAATGGACTTATGAGGAAATTAGTAAAGAACCTAGGCAGACTCTTGTAGTGGTTAATTTGCCTATTTTACTGCAATGAGCTGTCATTTGGGAGGTTTTTAACAACCGCTGAATGTGCAGCAAGCACTGGACCATCTACTTCCATATGTATAATTAGCTAATCTTTACAGTATGATCCAAAGGATTTGCCTATAGAAAATTTTGTGTCAATTTTTGGTTGGTGAAAGATGTTAATGACGTTGTTAAGAAAGACCTTAGCACAGACCAACTGTGCTCTCTAAAAGCATGCCTAGTTGTTCATTGTGGTCGACAGGCTTATTCAGACATTCGATAACTCGAGAAAAGTACACCTGGAAATTTAAACCATGCAAGGTGGTTGACAAGAGCAAACAGGATTGAGCCTGTATATGTCTAAAGAGGTGGGATCTGAGCCTCTAAGAAGAGTAACAAATTTTATTGTGAACTTCTATGGTCCAGCATGGTTTCAGAGAAAGCCACATTCATCTTGCCAAAACGGTGCAATCAATTTCTTATTTTTAATAGTTGTATCAGAAACTTGATGCAGTAAATCAAACAATTATTCGTCCTGCTCTCCAAAATATTTGATATTTTGCACATACAGAAAACATTCTTTTAGCTGCAGTTAGTGACAAGGACAAAAGTATTCGTAAAACTGCCATAGAACATATTAAACCGAGAGAAGCAGGATAAAAGTGCAATTCGCATCTTTGAGAAAAATGGTATTTCACTAAACCTGGCCTCGAACTCGTACATCGACATGATTGACTGAAATCAGTGTAATCTATTGTTATGACACTTTTCAAATGATCAACTTAATTGCAACTGACCAGTACTACGGCAGCAAATTCTATGTCATTCACAAGGAGTAGAGAGAACAATTAAAGATGTTACCGCGGACAGCTGTAAAGTTTATGGGAAAAGGTCACGCCATGGTATGGTGTTACAAAGCAAGAAATCCAGACTGCAGCTGCCAAAGATTGACAGCAATATAGACTTTCAATGATATTAAGGTAATTATATGTGCCTTTATAAATTATTTTAAGATATTTATTACTAATATAATGTTAACTATGTATAGTTAAGATTTCAATTTCGAATACATTACAATGCATAGAAAACGTATGCCGAATTTAGATATTCAACTGAAAGCCGGGAGTGGAAAATAATGTCTTTTCAATAAAAAGTTATATGCTTTATATAATTATTAGATCGTAGAGGAACTTTTTGGGTATGTTTTATAACTGCAACTGAATTTTTTCTCATTTTTGACTCACCCTAATAATATTATATTATATATATATATATATATAATATCTATATAATATATTATATAATATATATATATATATATATAGTATATATATAGTTATATATATATATATATATTATAGGACATTCGGATTAGGATCTTTCTCCTCTGAATATTTCGATGGGAAAGGAAGTAAAAATTTTGGTTATTTTTTCTTTTTCCATTTGTTCTTTATCGCCCAAAATGTCCAAAGCGCTCATGTGTGTTTTTTTTTCAACAATGAAAAGTGAAATAAATTTTAATTATAAAAATAAATTACATTAGTGAGGTATGATACGTTAAGTAAGGTTATGGAGTTACGTTAGTTTACATAGATTTAAAACTTTAATATTTATTTAATTAGCTTCTTCGTATTACAACGGTTTGAAGCGACAGGCGACTTTATCTTTATGCTTATTGTTAAAAAATAAACCTTTTAAAGTAAGAAAACAAAATTTTATAATATATTATATATATATATATATATATATAATTATATATATATATAATATATTATATATATATATAATATATATAATTATATATATATATATATATATATATATTGTAGAAACACTGGTGACCGTATATACTTTTCCATCGGAAAAGCGAGCATAGACAGAAAAAGGGAGAAAGTGTTTGAAAAAACTAATTAATTGCTGAAAACAAGGTAAGCATTTTATTTACCTAGACACCAAATTGGCTTTTTCTCTAAGACAGTTTATGACATTTAAAATGGAGGGATTAAATCTATGTTGTCTATAATTAATTCGGATGCCAAAGTCATAAATAATATTAAAATAAAATTTGGTTTTCAAAGAACATGTTTGCTAGTGAGAGTAGCGTCCTGAATATATATTATATTATAATATATATCTATATATAGATATATATATAA
>JABUQX010017318.1:12500-15000 GCA_015478945.1 Trachelipus rathkii | reverse complement strand
GTCTCGACGAGATTTGTCAAGAAGGACGTCTTGGGGCTTTTAAACATTTCACGACTTCGATTTTGCTTAAACGTCAATCAATCATTTTACTGTAAGAAGGGATTCTGTGGATTAGTAGAAGTATATAATAGTTTATGTAGAAAAAATATATAAATTTGGAAAATATTTACTAAGAGAAATAATTCTCACTCTGATTGGCTCACGCTCCTGTGAAATCGTGACGTCACGATTAATTACATGCTAGCCACGAACAAGTCTCGTGTGTAGCATTGATAGTAACTTTTAATTTTATTGTTAATACTATATATATATATATATATATATATATATATATATATATATTATATATATATATATATATATATATATTATATATATATATATATATATATATATATTATATATATTTATCTATATATTTTAAATTAATTAAATAAAGTATTTTAATAAATGATAAAGTTTTACGGTATATTTATATAATTGCGGAGGGCAGGTTTTTAACCTTTTACATCTTATCATATTTTTTATATTTTCATTTTGACTTTTCTTATTGATTATTGGGTATATTTGGTGAGCGGCGGTGGTTGGGCCTAGGGTGTTGGAAGTTGCCTAGGGTGGGGTCCCATAAAGCGGCAGCCTTGGAGTGAAATATATAATAATAGATAGAAGGAAAAGCATGGGAGGGCAGAGAGGTAATTAGGGTGGATGTATGAACGTGAAGAGGGGGTAAACGAGGATTTGGAAGAGGGAGGAAGTGGGGTTAATGTTTGAAGAAAAAAGGTTGGATGTGCTAGGGGTAACTGAAACTAAGTTAAAGGGAAAGAGGGAGATGGACTTTGGAAAATATAAGGGTATGATATCAGGGGTGAACGAGAGAGTGAGGGCGAGGGAAGGGGTGGGAATAGTTATGAGGAAAAGTTATGAGGAGAGAGGTGTGGGATAAGGTAAGGATGTGCAGCCAAGTGAGTTCGAGGATAATGTGGGTAAAAGTGAAATTCGGGGGGGGAAATGTGGGTTTTTATATGCGCATATGCACCAGTGAATGGAGCCGAGGGAGGAGGAGAGAGAAAATTTTGGGAGTGAGGTTGATATGAGTGTTGGGAAGGGGTTTCTGAGAAAAGATTAAATTTGTCTATTGGAGAGATTTGAATGCAGGGGAGGGGGGGGGGGGGGTGGGAAGAATAATAGGACCATTTGGGGTGGGGGAGAGGAATGTTAATGGAGAAAGTCTGTTAGAGTTGTGTGTTGAAAGAAGAATGATAGTGGGGAATACTTGGTTCAAAAAAAGTGAAAATCATAAGTATACATGGAAGAGTGAGATAACGGGGGGGAGGGCGGTACTGGATTATGTGTGTGTAAATGGGAAAGATAGAGGTAGATTACTAGATGTAAATGTATTTAGAGGGGCGGGGAGGGGGATATCGGATCACTATTTGGTGGTTGCTAGGATAAGGGTGGGAGGAGAGGTTACGGTTAGGGAGAGGGGAGAAAAGAGGAGAGTAGAAGTGATAAAGGTGGAAAAATTGGAGGAGACAGAGTGTAAGAGGGAGTTTAGGAGAGGTATGGAGGATAGGTGGAGAGACGTGAGAGGGACGGGAGTTGGCGGAGGTGAATGGTGGGTGGGAGGATGAGATTTAAAGAGGCAGTATGTGAAGAGGCTAGCAGGGTATGTGTGAGTAAAAGGTGGGTTGCAAGCAAAGGAAAGGGAGTGAAAATGCGTGGAGTGAGGAGGTGAAGGAGGTGGTGAAAAGGAAAAAGGAGGCTTATGTGAAATGGTTGGGAAGTAGGAGAGAGGAAAGCTGGGAGGAATATAGAAGGGTTAGAGTGGAAGCAAAGAGGGCGGTGGAGAGGACGAAGAGAAGAGCAAAAGATGAATGGTGTAGAAAAGTGACGGAAAATTTTGAATCGGGGAGCAAGATGTTCTGGAAAGAAGTAAATAAAAAAAGGAAGAAGAAGGAGGGGTTGGGGGAGAGGATTAAGGGAGGAGATGGGGAGTGGATAGGAGGAGAGGATAGGGTGAGGAAGAGGTGGGGGGAGTATTTTAGTGGATTATTGAATGAAATGGGGGGGGGGGGGGGGGGGGGGGGGAGGGGGGGGGGTGGGGGGGGGAATGGGGGAGGGAGGGGGAGGATGAAATACAAATGGAGGAAATTATTAGGGCCTTAAATAAAGGAAAAAAAGGGAAGTCCGCAGGTCTGGATGGTGTGAGAATGGAAATGTTGCAGAAGGGAGGTATAGGGGTGGAGGAATGGCTGTATAGGATATATAATATATGTTGGAGGAGTGGAGAGGTACCACAGGATTGGGAGGATGGTTGTTTGGTTCCACTGTATAAGGGGAAAGGGGATAGGATGGAGTGTGGGAATTATAGAGGTATATGTCTTTTAAGTGTGGTAGGGAAAGTGTATGGGAGAATACTGATTGAGAGAGTGAGAGGTTTAACGGAGGGGAGAATGGGGGAAGAACAAGGAGGATTTAGGGAGGGAAGAGGGTGTGTGGA
>JABUQX010017318.1:0-2500 GCA_015478945.1 Trachelipus rathkii | reverse complement strand
ATAATTTTTTTTTTTTTTAAATATCTGATTGAAGAACCTTAAGCACTGTAATGTATTTTTCATTTCAACTGTATCTGTACTGTAGTACTTTACATTTTAACTGTATGACTAATGTATTACAGAATTTTATTTTATTTTTGCTATTTTAATCTTTTTTTATAATCTTTTTAATATAGCCCCTAGTATGTATTACAGAATTTTAATTTTATTTTTGTAATTTTAATTTTTTGTTTTATCATCCTTTTACCAACCGTGGTATAGCAAGACACGTTCTACGAGGGACGATATATATATATATATTATATATTATATATATATATATATATATATTATATGTATATTATATAGATATTATATATATATTATCATATATATATTATATATATATATATTACGGTATACTATATATATACGGGTATATATATAATATATAATATATATATATATATATATAATATATATATATATATATTATATATATTATATATATTATATATATATTATATAAATATTATAATATATATATATAATATATATATATATATATATTATATATAATATATATATATATATATATATATATATATATATATATTATACAGTAGATTATATATATATATATATATATACTATATATATATATAATATATATATATATATATATATATATATATAGAGAGAGAGGAGAGAGAGAGAGAGAGAGCCCGGTGGGGTAATTGATGATAGGGCAGTTTTTGGGGTCAAAAGTGATTGTCATATAATATGAAGAAAACTAGATTAAGCTTTGTAATAGGTATATTCTAATAGCCCAACCCTTAAACCATAATATTTGTAAATAACATCTATTTCCATAAACTATGCTTGATATGACATTCATTTTTTTTAATATTATCATTTTTTACCAAAAAAAAGTTCAACTTGAGGTTTTAGGAAAAGTTATATTTTAGGAAATATATGACTTTTCTGAACCAAAATTGGGGTAAAATGTGATAGTTGTGGGTCCAACTATTAGTCAATAAAATGTATAGTATCTATGCTTCCCCCAAAAATGTTAGGAGATATCATACTTTGTTGGTGACTTGGAGTAATTTGTGATACATTTTATCATCATAATTTACCTCAAGTCTTTTTTATATCACCCCAAAAAGCTATCATAAATTACCACTATTATTTTTTCTATCCCATGCATATGTTACTTATACTTTATGTATAATAGGCATAGATGGAATTACTGATGAAATGATCAATAATGGAGGTGAGATGGTGATTGAATGGATTTGGAAGTTGTGTAACAAAGCATATATGGAGGTTATAGTTCTGAGAGATTGGAGGAGGGCAGTAAAAATACCCATATATAAGGGTAAGGTGGATAAGGGAAACTGTAGGAACTATAGGGAAATTGGTTCATTAAGTGTTGTAGATAAGATATATACTTGTATTTTGTCAAAAGAGTATACATTTAAGTGAAAGAGGGATGGATTGGTGAAGAACAATGTGCATTTAAAAGTGGTAGAGGATATGTGGATCATATTTTTTTACATTGAAACAAATGATTGAGAAAAAGAGAAGAAAAAATTGTATTTAGGTTTTATGGATTTGCAACAGCAGTATGATAGGATTAATAGGGAAGCTCTACATCAAGAGTTAATGACATATAGTGTTGGTGGCAAGTTTCTGAATGGAACTTCCACCAACACCAGTAGACTTCTGAATGGAATCAAACTATCAAAGACATGTATGACGATAGTGAAGCTTGTGTAAGAATAAATGAAGTTGAAAATGATTGGTTTAATATTAATAGCGAAGTGAGGCAGGGATGTGTTATGTCTCCTTGATTATTTAATTTGTATATGGTTGTGGTTATGAAAAAATAAGAGGTAGGGTTGGCAAGGGAAGGTTAGAATGATGGAGAATGGAAGAGAGTGGAGGGTGCCCTACTTATCATATGTGGATGATTTGGTTTTGTGTTGCGAATCTGAAGAGAGTTTGAGTGGTTTGGTAGAGGGGTGTGGCAGGGTGTGTAAAAGGAGGGGTTTGAAAGTAAATGTTGATAAGATTAAGGTTATGGCAGTGAGTGTGTGCTTTAGCTCACTGATAATGATTTGTGTAGTGCTTGAAGGAAAGTTGAAGTTGAAAACTTGCCTTTGTATCTAGTATCAAGAAAAGTAGGCAAGGACAGGTTGCTGTCATTCAGATACTTTTGGAATCGGTCACACAAAGACAGTTTTAGTGCCTGCATGGTGTTTCCCAATCCAAAAAACTTTGGATCTTTGGACGACTTGATGGTACATAACATTAGGATTTGTACTTCAGGTATAATGTCTGTTAACATATTGTTACCTTAACATAATTACTTTGCCTTTTTTTTTTTTTACACATTATAAGGACTGAACAGTGAAAAGTATTGACACATTTTGACCAATACCAATACCTGTGGTAAATACCAATACCCTTTGGGAGCCAATACCAATGCCCGTAAAAATGGCCAATACTTACTAAT
>JABUQX010017317.1:0-24505 GCA_015478945.1 Trachelipus rathkii | reverse complement strand
GGAGGAGGCCCCAAAGTGGGTATACTATTTATAATTAGTTACATGCAGTGTAATTTGATTCATTTATTTCCCAGTAATTTACGCATTTAAAACAATTTTAGCAATATTCAGTTGGTTTTTGTTTGATGGTTAGCCCTAACTAACTTCTTTGTCTGTGACGGTGCAATCGGCTCGTCTTTAAGTTAGGGTTGTAGGTTAGTCGCCAGCTTTATGTGTCGCAGTTGTGTCAACATGAAATGTGAGTACCAAAGTGGCACTACGAAAAGGGAAAGAAAAGATGAGAAAATTTTCTATGTATGAAGATTTTCCAAACGTTTTAATACTTGATTAACTAGTTCACTTCCATTAGCATAGCAAAGTCAGCTTTGAGGGACAAATAATGATACATTAAGAATTACAGGTAATGTCGATCAGTTTTATTGCTCAATGCACGTATTTTGTTACTTTTCCTTATTATTATATATTTTATTTATATTATTTTTATTATTATTATTTATTATTATATTATTATTTATTTTATATTATTATTATATTAATTTAATTATTATTATATTATTATATTATTATATTTTATTATTATTATTATCTCTTATTATTTATATAATTATTCTTCACATTAAATTTATATAAAGGTCAGTTCAGGACCCCATATATTTATATATATATATATTTATCATATTTTATATATACTATATATATATTAATAATAATATACTAATATATATATATATATATATATATATATATATATAATATATATTATATACTGATATTATTTTATATTTTGTATAGTATATTATATATAGGTTCAAATTCACCGTTACTGTAAATTGAAAACTTGTTTTTTATTCCCATTTTTACTGTAATATTTTTGTCAAAAATATTTTGTAAATACATCTTCACACATTTAAGCACAGAGTATATATATATATATATATATAATTATATGTATATATTTATATATATTATAATACTATATATATATATATATTTATATATAAGTGTGATATATATATTATATATATGTTATATATATATTGTATTATATATATTTATATCATGTAGTTATATATTATTATATATATAGTATATTATAAATTATAGCTATATACTATATATTATATAATTATATATATATATTAGTTCTACTATATGTAATATATATATATATATATAATATATATATTGCTAGATATATATATACTATAGATATTATATATATATATATATATATATATAGATATATATATTATATTATATATATAATAATTATATATTATATATATATAATATATTATTATAGTATATTTAGTTATTATAAGATATATTATATATATATATATATATATATATATAATATTATAGTTATTATGCTAAACCACACGACCGCTTTATACACCGTCGGATAATATATGAATATATGATATATTTATAATATATATATATATATTTATATTATATAAAATGCGGCTCACTCTTCATCTTCATATCGAGACCTCTGATCCATATACACCACTAATAAGAGCTATCTTAATCGGGTGCTCTCTGTCTAATCGTCGTGGAATGGCTCATTTTGCTGAGAGAACTGCCAAATACTATGCTATCGCTGATCTGTACCTTAGTGTCCGATTTAGTCATAATTTAGCCTTTTAGC
Organism: Trachelipus rathkii; assembly: GCA_015478945.1. Lineage (NCBI taxonomy): Eukaryota > Metazoa > Arthropoda > Malacostraca > Isopoda > Trachelipodidae > Trachelipus > Trachelipus rathkii. The sequence goes on along the minus strand of JABUQX010017317.1, from coordinate 22,851 downwards.
TCAGTCTTTCATCCAGTGAGCGTTACTCGTGATCTAATATGCCAGGCGGTGCTCAGTAGTTTTTAATTATTCATCACTCAAGGATTAACTGCGCTAATCTTAGTGGCCAGGTCTTTACTCATCCCGCATACTTAACTTGAAGTCTTATCTTACATACCTTCACTCCACCGTCTTACTTCACCAAAGGTGCATAGCTAAGGTTATATCATATACCTATTGATAGCGGGGTAAATATATATCCATGCAGAGCTTTCACTCGTCGAATAACTCGGAGGCTCATACATATATATTCGTCAAACCTCTCAATAAACGCCAATATTTATATCTATCTAACCCAGCACCCAATAAACCTAGATTAGCTACGACTTCCCGCTCAACTGCTGGCGAATATAATAACCAGGGCACGCTGTGATACGGTGACCTCGTGTCCAATCTGATTATGCTACCATCAGCTACTTAGACTCATATACTATATATATATATATATATATATATTATCTGACTATTATATATATATACTTATATATACTTATATATATATATATATAGGAGCTCATACCATTATGATCTCCATTTCATCCTTGACCTCATTGTATACATGGACCGCTATAAATCCGTGGAAAAAGCATCCACTACGTCATTATACGTAATAGACTGGTCTAGTACCTATAATTTATATATATATATATCTATTATTATATAATATTATATAGTACTATATATATATATTATTATATATATACTACTCCTTCAAATACACCAATATATATCTCTAGTCTTATCACTCTTATATATATATATATAAGATAATATATTTGATAATATTATAATATATATTATATATAATATATTTATTGTATATATAGTATAATATTTTAGGAATTTTATATGATTATATTATATATTATTTATTATATAATATATTATATTATTATATATATTATATATATAATAATATATTATGTTTTATTATTATATATATTTATATTTATATATATATAATTTTATTATATATATATTTATTATATATATATTATATATATATTTATATATTTATATATAGATTTCTCTTGATCTTGGTATAGCGAAGGGGCTGAAAACCTCCTTCTATCATAATTTCATTTTTCTATGATTTTGGTGTTATTAAGATTATATACCCTTTGTCAATCAACCAATACGCATACTCACTGCATCCTGTGCGGGCGATGATAGTGGTGATATTGTTTAAATAAAATTAAAATATTAAATAAATATATATATATAATTAAAAATTACTATATATATAAATTCAATATTATAATATAAATATTATATATTATATATAATATAAATTATATAATTATATATATTATCTTTATAATTATAATATATATATATTATTTTTATTATTTATTATAACTATATATTTAATATACATATATTATATAATATATATATCATAACCTTTAACTTTCTATTATTATAATTATTACTTATATATTATATATATATTATTATTAATTATAATATTATCATATATATATTTAATATATTATATTTATATATATTATTTTATATATATTATATTATATTTATATATATAATATATAAATTAATTATATTTATATATTTATATATATATATTATTCTTATACTATATAATTACTATATATATACTTATTTATACTATCTATATATTTTAACTGTATGTTATCTATTCACTATTGATACTATATATATAATATTATTATTATTTTATACTTTGGGTAATAATGGTAAAAATATTTAATTTATCCTTTTATATGATTGTATTATAATATTTATTTTTATTATTATATATAATTATTTAATATATTATATATATATTATATTATTAATATATATATACTATATATTTATATATATATTATATTATAATATATATTTATATATTATATATATTATATTATCTTATATATTTAATATATTATATTATATTATATATATATATTTATATATTAGATATATATATAATATATATTATATATTTATAAATATATATATATTTATTAATATAATATTTATATATTATATTATAAATATAAATATATATTATTATTTATTTTATATTTAATTTATTTACATATTCACCATATCTCGCCACAGGTGCGAGGTGAGGCGTTGGGGGATTAGACAAGGGTTTTTTTAATCTTATCATACACGGACTATACAAACATTAAGGTAGAGGCGGGAGATGGAATTGGAATAGGAAAGTGTGATTTTCAGCCTCCCCTACGCTACCAAACTAACAATCGAGAAGAGGAAATCTTCTGATGATCTCGAACATCGATCTTCGAGATTATGCAGACTGCTACATTACACCTAAAAGGCTATCGCATATAAATAAAATTTATTAAGAATATAAATATTTCTTAAAAATTTTTTTTTGTTGTTTTATTTTAAAATAATTCTAATTTTCAAATATTATTAAAAAGAAATGTTGCCCGAGAAAATTTTGTTAGTATTCTTTTCATTCCTCTATTCTCAAGGTATTTTAAACGATATTATTTTAAAATTAAATTAATAAAATTTAATAAAAATGTTTTATATTATTATTATTGGAATTTCCTTTCCTTTAAATTTATTTAAAAAATCTTAAAAAATCATTTTTTTTTAACTAAGTTTATTCAATAAGCTTCCAAAACTATGTAAACTTATAATATCATTTTCTTCTTGTAACACAATTTTCATACAAGCAAAATAACGTATAATCGCTCTGCCCTTAATTGTTCTCACAGAACTCATTTCTTTTTGTATCTTCTTATTCTTTTATTACCTAATTATAAATAAATATAAAGTTCATTATTTTTCAAGTATAGTTGTCTGATTTCGTGGTATCTTCTTTTTGACAAGATATTATTTAACATTATACATTTCAATACTTCATAGTATAAATATTATATAGTCTGATAGTTGTTGTATTACAATTTGCCGTCTTTATTCATATTTAGTATCTATTTTTTATTAGTATAATATTACATATAATATATTATTATTTTTGAATTTTACATTAATAAATTTTTTAGGAAAACAATCAAAATATTTATTTTTTTCAATATCGTTTAATTTGAAAATAAACGTTTAAAAAAATCTCATATTATAAGATGTATAATACCAGAATATTTTTCTAAATAATGTATATATATTATATTATTAGTAAAGTGTAATTTGATAATATAAATTTATATATATAATAGAGAGAAAAAATATAAATACTAGATATAAATAATATATATATATAAAAAAAAGAAAAAGATAATTAAAAATATAAAATTATCTTAATATATATATAATATAGTATAAAAAATCTATCTTACTATATACTATATAACAGCTAGTATAATAAATATAGACTTTACATTTCTATACTTATCTTATATATATTATTATATTCTATACTCGTATATAATAACTATTTATTTAAATATAATATTATAATAATAATAGCTCTTAATACATTATATATATATATATAGGATCCATTACATATAAATATATTATACAGTGAACTATTGTTTTAATAAATGTTTTAAGAATTGTGATTCTGAAACGTTTTTAATAGACAAGTTCCTTTTTATATAAAAACTGTGTATATAATTATATTTGTAACTATTTAAATATAAATTTTATTATAAAATAAAGTTAATTTTGATTATATTTACTTGAAATTTTTTGTTATTAAAATAAATAACAGTAGTATGTGGTCATTATATTAAATTGTCATGCGAACTCCCACGTAAACTAATGTTAATATTATTTAAGTATAGTAATATATAATATTATATAAATTATAAAAAAATAGGAAACGAATCTTTCATTTTAAAAACATACAAAGCACACTATTAATTTTAAAATAAAACTTACTCTGTATTTTCACACTAAATAAACTCATAGTATTTTATAATTATAAATATATAGTCACTTATTCTGCTTATTTTGCAATGCATTGGTAATTGGTCTGTGAAAATCAACATTTATATTTTTTCATAATATATAATAAGAATTCTCTGTCGTTATACTTTGTGGAAAATACCTGTTGATGACGGGTCTGGGAGTCTATTGACTAAAAAACCCCCTCTCTCTACATTCATATTTCATTTTACGATCGAATATTTGGTATGTGAAGATTTACTGATATGAAAAGAGAATAACTTTCTAAAACCTTGTCCAATATCCGACTGTTTTCCAATCGTCTCCCGCACACACGATGTCTACTTTCTGAGTGATCGACGGGAACTTATTGGTCGAATATAACGAGTTTAAAAATAATAATTAAAAAATATATAAAAAATTGCGTGTAAGAAATCAGACTCAACATGTGACCTATTATATAGATATATACTCCTGATGTATTTAATAATGTTAAAAATATATAAAATAATGCAATCAGAGTACATTGATATCCTACTATCTAACTTAACAAGTCCTTATGAATACCAAGTTTTCTAACAATTTAATTAGTTAATGTAATGTGATAAATGTAAGAAAAAGCTATACGTAATTTGAGAAGTAAATTTTTTTATTAAAACAGGTTTCACAATTATAATGTAATATAATGTAAGATAAAAACTAAAATATTGAAATTTCATTAATATAAAAAATCTTAGTAATTTAACGACACGCGTGAAAACTACTAATAAATTCTCTTTCCTGCTCATTTTGTAAATTATGCATTTCATTGACAACACATTTATTTTCAAATAATGGTAAATACCTCTCACACACATACTCATCATCCATATTTAAAGCATATCTAATATCCCAATTTGATGGTTAAATAAATCGTACTTTTAAGAGGTATAAATTTGTAATGTTCTAAATTCCATTTAAGAAAAAGCGTAATATTTATATATATATATTAATCAGGTTTTTCACATAACTAATTAGATTAAATAATTTGATATATAAAGAAAATAATATTGAAATTTCATATTAAAAATTAAGTATATATATACACATATAAAACAATAATAAAAATTCTCTATTTCTGCTTTTGAATAATTGCCATTTCTCAATGATATCATTTTAATCTTTTTCCTCTATGAACATGATTTATACCGTTAAAAAACTTAAATTTATAAGATATATATATCTAATATCAATTTCAAAATGTTTCGAAATTTTTAGGTGAATCAAAAATCGCTTACTTCTAAGACAGTTCTATTATTTGTAATGTGATACAATTTAAGAAAAGCGTATTTTATAAATTATTCGTGCTTATATTTATTGAAGAAAGGTTTTTTACATCAAGATCAATGCAATTTATTTTTATTACGCAACAATATATTCGAAATCTCTGACATAAAAACGTCAATTTAAGAACACCTAAAACATACGGAAACATAACGGAAGAATCGCAATTCGATATGGAAGGTGTAATGAAAAACACATTTAATTCTATTCCAATCCGTTGAACAACATACCTATGATCAATAAAACTCATATTTTAAGACTTTACAAATAATTTCAAAATGTTGAAATTAGAATAAAAAATCTTAACTTTTAAGAAGTTCTAATCATTATATTGTACATGTGATAACATGTATGAAAAATAAGACTGAAATTTTAGAAGTTAATTATTTTTATTAAAAAAACAGGTTTTCACAACTAATGAATATTTGGCTTATATATAAAAACAAATATTTGAAAATTATTCATATTTAAATAAAAATAACATAAATTAGACACCTAAAACTATTAATAATTCCTTTTCTGCTTTATTTGAAAATTGCTTAGCATGAAACACATTTATTTTTCAAATGCTTGAAATATAATATTACCAGTTTTAAATATACTCATATTTGAAGAGTTTGCTCATTATTTCTTTCTGACATTCGAAATTTAAAGTCGAAATAAAAAGGGTCAACCAAACTCAGAGTACTAAAACAATATAATTGTGAAATTTATCGATAAAAAGTCGTAATTTTAGAAGTTTAAATTTTAATATTATTAAAGACAGGTCCTTCTCTATTACTCTATTGACAATATTTGGATATATAAATAACAAATATATTGATAATTTTCATTAAAAAATACGTCAATTTAATAACACCTAAAACTATTAATAAATTCATCTTTCTGCTTTTTGATATTGCTTTTCAATGAAACACTTTATTTTTTCAATTGTTATAAAATACCGTTTAAAAATCAAGTTTAAGATTTAACCAAATAATTTCATATGGTATGTTAGAAATTTATGTGAAAATTAATTATTACACTTTAATGAGTTCTAATATTATAGTAATTGTGAAAAATGTAAAAGATGAAGCGTAATTTAAGAAGTTAAAAATTTTATTTTATTAAAAACACTGGAAAAACTTAAAACATGTAGCATATTGTGAGATTTGTAAAACAAATATTAAAAATTTCTATGTAAATAAAACGTCCAATTTAAGACATCCCTAAATCAAATTTTAATTCTTCATATTTCTGCTTTTTGAAATTGATTTTCAACTGAAAATACACATTAATTCTACAAATGCTGAATTCAATACCTCTTTAAAAACCTCAATTTTCTAAGATAATATACCATAAAATAATATAACAATAGATTAAGAAACATAATTTAGGAAAAAAATCGTACTTTAAGTTGTTCATAAAATTTTATTGCAATGTGAAATATTTAAAGAAAAAGCGTAATTTTAGAAGTTTATAAATTTTTAATCACACCTCCCATTTAAAATTGTAATGAAATTATTTGGAGTTAATTATTTATTATAAAACATAATATATGACTGTATAAGATTAATAGACATATTTTTAAGAAAGCAAAAAACTATATTAATTAATATTCAGCTTTCTCGCTTTATTTGTCAATTGCATTTTAATGAAAAATCACATTATTTTTATCAAATGCTGAAAAATCACCTGTTAAAAAAACTCAATTTAAGATTTACATAAATAATTTCAAATGTGAAATTTAGGAAAATCGTCACTTTTAGGAGTAGTTCTCTAAAATTTGCTTAATGTGAATAAATTAATGGAAAAAAGCCGTAAATTTTATAAGTTAAAAATTTTTTCTATATTTAAAAAAAACTTTTTATTAAAACTAATGAAAAAATAAATTGGTAAATAAAACCTCACAACTCTATTGAAATTATTCTTACTACCCCTCGCATGCCACCCCCTAAAATATTAATTAAATTCTCTTTTCTGCTTTTGAAATTGTATTATTCATATGCATACACATTATTAAAGAGAGTTTTTTTTTACCTTTATCAACTCAATTTATAGATTATAGGTTTTTATAATGTCTGATATAAGGTTAGAACTTTTAAGATGTTCTAAATTTGTAATGTGAAAATTTAAGTAAAAAGCGTATTTAAAAGTTATAAAAAATTTTTTTATTTAAAACATGGTTCACATACTAATGAGATTATATTTAGGTATATAACAAGACATTAATATTAGAGGAAAAATTTCATATTATAAAAACGTCATTTTAGACACCTTTCAAAAACATAATTAATTAAATTCTTCTTCTTCTTCTATTTTAAATAATTATTGCTATTTCAATGAAACTAATATAAATATTTAAATCCAATTCCTGACAGTGAATTGAATTAAAAACTATCAATTTAAGACACCTAAACCAAATGTTCTTCATTAAAATGTTGAAATTTATATTGAAAAAATAAAAATTATTAGTTATCTTTATTAGGAGTTCTAATATTTTGTTAATGTGAAATATAGCCATAGAAAAAGCGTATAATTAGAAGTTGTTTTTTTTTATTTAATACAGATTTTTTATTTAAAAAAATTTTTGTTAATATAAATAAAAACAAAAAAAATATTCTTTAAATACATTTAATTTATATACATTTTTTTCCATTTACATCTTCAACACCTTTTTTAACTCAATCATTTTTTCTGACTGAGTAAAGTACCTTGCAATCGAATAAGAATAAATGACACACTTAATTTTTTCAATTGCTGAAAAAACCCAATTCTTAAAAATAAATCAATACAAATTTTAAGATTTTATATCCAATATAATACTTCGAACGCAAATAGAATTGAAATTTATAATTAAACCTTCATCTGTTATCTTATGACAATAGGCTTCTAGTTTCGCTTAAAAATGTCAAATTTTAAATTTAAGGTATAAAAATGTTAAATTTTAACATCTTTTTTTTGTAAATGTTTTCTTGACAATTCATATCTCATTTTCATATTTACAATAACTTTTGTGTGCTCTATTCTAAATATACACACCTAATTTTATATATTACATATTTCATGTGATATAATAAATACCATAAAAAATTAAAAGACAGACCTAAATACTATTGAATATAATTCACTTTATATGCTTTTTGAAATTGCATTTCCATGATGCAATGTATTTTATTGCAAAATGCTGAATATAAATTACCGTTAAAATATCTTACTATTTTTATAATATATACCAAATAGATATTGATTAATAGATATGTGAAATTTAGGTAAAATCGTGTACATATATTTTTTATAGGAAGTGTCTTAAAGTTTAGTGATGAGTAATGTGAAATTTAAGGAAATAAAAGAAATAATTTTCCTATTTATTTAAAGTAGTTATTGTATATTACTGAATGTCCTTTGTAGAAATATGAAGGAAGTGAGATTTTGAGGAATTGATATTAAAAACAGAAGAATGATTGAGAAATTTCGATTAGAAAAACGCGTCGATTTTTCGATTAGCAAGCACCCTTAAAACGTAGTGTAATAACCACAGATTCACTTTCCGTGCTATGTGAGATATGAGGAAATTGTGAATTTCGTTATGTAGAAAATCTGGATTCGTATTCGTGATATCCACTGAGTTTGTGTGTGAGTGTGTGATTGATAGCTCGCTCGTTACAGATTGCTCTGAGCTATAGCAATAATTCACACAGACACAAAAAGGCCTATCAAATTTTCATATATATATAATTGGCTATCATGGATCTCTCCCGTCGCCAGCCCTTCGCCAAGTGTGTTTAAGGATTACCAAATAATATATCTAAAATGATGTGATGTATTACTGCTCTAGGGAAAAAAAAAATATTCGTTTCGTTGTGTAAGAGTTCTAAAATTTGTAATGTGATAAATTATCATGTATCATAATGTTATAAGATGTTGTATATAAAAATATTTAGTTTATATCATTATATAAAGGTTTCTTGGCAATTCTCCCTTTGGATCATTTATAAGTTCAAATAAGTACAGAAATTAATAATGATTTATATAAGAGATGACCCGATCGATAGTTGAATAAAAAATTATCTAGTGTTATGTCATAAACTGTTATTACATTTGAGAGAGCACAATGAAAAATCATATTAAATGTGAATTTCTTTTTCTTGCCTTTAATACACTATAGAAAATTGAGTCTATCTATGAATTGTAATTATGCAGCTGTATAATATAGTAGAGTAATTATATATAGAATTCCTCTCTGAAAATTATATCGTATTTAGAGAAAAAATTGATTTTTGTACTGATTAAATTTTCTATATGTGATTACATTAGGAAATATCACTGTACTTTTATAAAAGAGAATGATTATGCTAATACTCTTCTAGTTTATAGATATCGAGTATATGAGTGACTCTCTCACCCAGATACCTAAATCGTATTCAAGCTATGATAATTTATTGTTAATTTTTTTATCAAATTAGGTTGTCAAACGACAGCATACGTAATAAATTTAATATTTCCCATAAAAAATAATCCATATTTGGATATAATGATCTTGTCTCTTCATTCTCAAAAATCTAGTCAATTGCCCTTAATAAACTCATTCAATAAGAAAATAGTATATTATCTACTGATTGATATGATTTGCTCCCTTTTAGTACATAAAAAATGCGACCATTATATTAATACTATAACAAATGTAGCTCATTGTATATACGAAGAGTGACACTCGCGTTGAGCAACTCTCCAATTTCTAAATAGGAATTTTTCCATTTACTTGGTGTAAATAAGTAATTTCAAAATCGTGCGGTTAACTTGATAATTTAAAAGGTGCACAATATTAAAATCGTACTTTCTAAGAGTTCTAAGTTTGAAGTTCGATAAATAACTCTTAATATCTTTTGAGAAATTTAAGATAAAATGTCATATATAAAGATAACAACTATTTAATATATATTATAAAACAGTAAAAGTAGCAATAAAGTGAGCAGCTACGTAATTTGAGTGTATATATAATTACTAGTAACTACAGAAAGACCTACCTTGATACATTTGTTCATTAAAATAATACGTTCACTTTAAGACCAGAGATCTCTTTAACAGAGCTTATCTAATAAATCTCAGCTGAGTTTTGGGCATTATTTGCTTATGCTAAGTTTGTGTATTTGATAATAACTATCTGATTTTTTTTTCAAATGTGCTGGAAATATATTCGTTTATGATACAAAAGTCTTCTCAATTCTTGAATGTATTAAATACAATAAATTATATGTATATATTTTTCGATAATAGTGATGTATTGTATGTAGAGAGTACATGATTCTGAAATTTCACACTGTAATTTGACGTGAGTTTTAGTTAATTGTGTGTCAATGTGTTTAATAAAGGGGAGGTGGAGGTGGGAGGAGGAAGCGAGCGTGTTGATAATTTTAGAATAGTATAATATAAATTCTCTCTCACTTTAATGATAAGAAATAATTAAAACGATCAAAAGTAATATCATATATTAAAAGTTATATTCTAGGGGAGATATTATTTTCCCGATAATTGATAATTTTCATTAAATAACGTCGCTCAAGATTTTAGAAAAACCTAAGAGATATTTATGTGACTTAATCTGCTTTTACGTTTTCTTCGTCTTATTGATGATTGTGTATTTACGAATGCTCGCACACTCAATTATTATTTGCGGAAAGTTAATAGATAAGGCATCCTTTTGGATGACATAGCAGCTGTTTAAAGATCAATGATAGATAAAGGATTATTTGCAATATTACGAATAACCCTGTGACAATTGGGAGATTATTTGTCAAAGTATTATTCGTGAATATAATATTTTTATGTATAAATGTGAAATATTTAAATAAGATATATTTTGACAGGTCATAAAAATTGAAAGTACTTATAAAAATAAAATTTCTATATTTATATATTAATTACAGGAGTGACACTGATCTATAATGAATATTATTTCGGTATATAATACTATGAGTACAGTAACAAGTTGGACATTTATTAAGTTATGGCCCATTAAAAAACTATATCATTGAAGATGTACCAAAAAAAATTAATTAATTATTTTTTCTCTCAAACTTTATTTGAAAATAATTTAGCATTTTCAAATGAATAACTATAGTGTGTCTTTCCTCAATGCTGAAGGTAAACCGTTTTTAAGAATTCAATATTGTAGGATTTTACCATAGAGTGATTTGTAGTTATGTGTTCCAGAAGAATTAGTAATAAGAGTGCGGTAAGCTTTATGTGATGTTAACGTGATATTGTGATGTGTAACGCACATTTTAAAGTGATAATAGTATCGTTAATTGTAATTAGCAAGAGTGTTCTACTATATTATTTTTATATAATAATAAACTATAGCGTTTTGACGGACTAACTCAAAATTATTAGTGTAAAATTAGATAGGTATAACGTGATATCGTGACATAAGTTGTTCTAGAGTACTTTTTTTCTGTCCTGTTTAAGAATGATCCGTCAAAAAATTGAAGTATAAAAATGTTAAAGATGAATGCAATATGTAGGGAAAAAGACTGTAGGACAAATTAGTGATATATAATCTTTATATGATATTCCATTATAAATTAGTGATTTAGCTATCATTGAAGTGAAATTTACTAATGGAATATTAGTAATACAACATTACTAAGTTCAAAAGATAAATTTAGAAAATAAATAATCCTTTCGAGATATTAATTATATGATTTTTTTGTAATGTGATAAATGTAATTAGAGAATAAGATGTTGCTCGTAATGTTTATTAGAAAGTGTTATAATTTTTTATTTAAAACAGGTTTTAACAACTGTTGCAAGAGTAGGAAAATAATTTGTATATAAATTAAAATATTTAAATCTTATTATAGAATAGAGAATGCATGAGGAATTTAAAGACGACTCAGTATAAAGCTAGTAAATAGAAGGGTGTCATCAGTTTGTTCTCTTTATTTGAAAATTGTGTGACATTAGCTATGAAAATAAAATTATATATTTTTATTCTTCTAAATTTGTCTTTTAAAACTTTCCAACTCATTGACACGTTTGATTAAAAAAATTTAAAGGTTGTAAAGCGAGTTTTATGATTTTCAAATGTTGAATACAACCTTTCAACATATCGTTAACTTTTATAGTTTAATGAAATAAATATATAAGTGATGTATGAAGCGATTTTCAGTAAAATAAAATGCACAGCAGTGTGAACTTTGATTTGATTTAATAATTATTTTTATTTGTATATATAAATTCACTATGATGTAAAACAAACAACTAAATATTTTGAAAAGATTGTAAATTTATAAAATGTAAATATAATAATATTCTAAATATTTTTACATTAAGATATAATATTCTGTCAATATTTCTTATAGACATACTCTAAAACTATTCCATAAATTCTCGCTATTTCTTGCTTTTATGAAATTGTATATTCATCTAGTGAAACGACCTCACTTAGTTTAATGTTTATACCGGACCCACGCTATGAAGAATATACCACTGTGTGTATAAAAACTTCTCGCGCCTGATCTCCTAATCACTCAATACCTACAATCAGATCATTCATAGATAGTGTTGACAGAGTTTCTAAGACAGAGGTGAACAGACTCCCAATACTTCTCGTAACGTAGTCCTCTGAGAATTCCTTAATTGCTAATGTCATCCCAGATACTTTTCGATACATACCAGCAGAAAAACGCGTTCCAAATTTATGATAAGTGTAATAAAGAGGATGTGAGTGTGATTTTATAATATTTTAAATATAACACTGAACAAATCTGAATGAATTAATTTGGTTATAATATTATAAAATACAAATATATTGAAATATTTCATTTAAATAACTTAGTCAATTTAAATGAGAATAATTATAATATCTAATTTCAATCTATATTTCTATTCGCTATTTTCCTATAAGAACTAGGGAAGGCCAATCAGATTTATTTTTTCATAATGCTCTGAAATAACTCTGATATATAAACTCTCAATTTTTAAGAATTAACCAAATAATTTCAAATATTGTAAATTTAGGAGAATCGTGATACTTTTAAGAGTCTCATATATAATTTTGTAATAGGTTAAAAATAAAAGCATATAATGGAGAATTTTAGTAAGTATATAATTTTTTATATTTATAAACAGGTTTTCACAACTATAACTTTAAATATTTGTGATAATATATTATATTATATATATTATTATAAAAACTAAATATTGAAATTTCATTAAAAAAACGTTCACAATTAGTGTGAACACTCTTAAGACTTTATGATATTCTCTTTTTTGCTTTTTTGAATAATGGCACGTTAAGAGACCTACTCTTAATTGCTTTTTCAAATGCTGAAAATACCTAGAAAAAACTCAATTTTAAAGATTTACCAAATAATTTCAAATGTATGATAATTATAGTGAAAAATATTCCACTTTTTAAGAGTTCTAAATTTGTAAATATGATCGATAAAATTTTGTAATTTAATTTAGAAGTGTTATAAATTATTTTTTATTTAAAAACAGGTTTTCTAACAAAACTAATGAAACTTTTAAGGTATAATAATTAATAAAAATAATGATATTGTATAATTTATTAAAAAACGTCAAATTTAAAGACAACCTAAAACTATTAATATAATTCTCAATCAATTTTGTACTTTTTGAAATTGCATTTTCAAATGAACTAAACACATTATTTTTTATCAAATGCTGATAAATAATCAAAATTTGATAAAATCTCAATTTTAATTAATAGTACAATATAATTTTAAATGTTGATAAATTTAGGAAAAATCGTACTTTATGAGTTCTAAAATTATAATGTAATAGTAGATATAAACTCACAATTTAGAGTTATTACTATTAAATATACATAATTTATGTAACTGTAATAACCGATAAAATTAAGGTTTTCTCATATATAAAAGTAGTGTAGCTTTACATAATACAAATTGGATTATTTCCACAATATTACTTACCCATACTATATTAAATAAAATATATGATAATATATAATAAAAAACGTCAATTTTAAGACACCTACAGAACTATTAAATAAAATTTCTCGCTTTTCTGCTTTTTGAAATTGCATTTCTCTGAAACATAATTATTATATTACATTTTATTTCAATATATTGATAAATAATGTTTTAAAACTCAATTTTAAGATAATTAATAACAAATAATTTCAAATATATATGTGTTGATAAATTTATAAGTGTAATAATCGTTAACTTTATAGGTTCTATAAATTTATTATATATAATGTGATATTTTAAGCAGAAGCGTTGAATTTTAAGTAAGGTTTAATAGTTTTATTTTAAATATAACATACCAAATCAGGTTTATCAACAATCTAATGAATAATTTCATGGTGATATAGTTAAAACCCACTACTAAAGAAAAATTTCATTAAAAATACCAAATAACTTGTCAAAATGTAGCTTTTAATAAATTCTTACTTTTCGCTCTTTAATGAAATTTTGCAATTCTCAATTGAAACAATTCATATTTATTCAAATGTGTACTGTAATTAAATTGACCGTTTGTGAATAAAAACTCTAATTTAATGAATTAAAATCACAAATCAATTATATTCATATGTTGAAAATTTTATATAGCGAACAATAATAACCTAGTTATAACTTTTAACGCCAGTTCTATAAATATAGTCGACTAATGGTGAATTAATGTAAAGAAAAAGCCTACTGTCTTATACATTGAATGTAATTAATTATTTTTGATAAATCAGGTAGACAGATTTGTCCACTAAATAATGACAACTTTACTTATTAGATATATATAAAACATAATACTCCATTGATAATTTCATAAAAACATCAATTTAGACACCTATAAAACTATTAATAAATTCATCTCTTTTCTTGCTATTTGTTTTGGTTTTTATTGATAACATTACATTTAATTTTTTCCAAATGCTGAAAATACCGTTAATTACTCAATTTTAAGATTTTACCAAAATAATTTCAAATGTTTGATAAATGAAATTTATAGGACTTTTATTTCATATGTATACGTTATAGGAATAATCTTATTGTATAATGTATAACAATAAATTTAAGAAAAGCGTAATTTTTAGATAAGTAAATATTTATTATTAATATTTAAAAATTAGTGATTTATGTTTTCATACTAATGAAATATTTGGTATATATATATAATAAAATAAATATAATTATTATGATATAATTAGTAAATAATAATTAATTATTATATAAATATTATAAAATGCTAATTTATTATATCTACACGTTTTAATAACAACTTACTTAATAATTCCAAGCTTTATCTTGTTTCTTTAATGATAATTGCATTTATTCATAATGTGAATAATAATTAACAATATATACTAATTTATTTATTTATTTAATTAAATAGCTGGAAATACGTTAAAAATATATATATATTAATAGATATATATTAAATATCTTTCTATTTTTTAAGGTTAAATATATTATTATATTTATATCCGCAAATAATATATAATATAATATATTATTATTATATTATATTATAGTTCACAATAATAAATATATAAATAAATGTTATATAGATATTAATATATAAATATATTTATAATATATATTAGGTAAATATTAATATATATATATTTTAATAAATATATTATATATTAACGTTATTATAATATATTACTTTATTATATATTAAAGTATATATATAATATATAATCTGTATTAATGTTATTATTATACTACTATATATTAATATATAATAATTATATTTGTATATATTATATTATTAAATTATGTTAAATATTAGTAAGATATATATAATATATAATGTACATATATTTATATAAATATTATTGGGGTAGAATTAATTATAATAAGTATTATATTTTAATATATATATATATTATAATAATATATAATTATAATATTATTATATTTAATTATGTTTACCATTAAAATAATAACTTTATGAATAATATATTATATTTATAATATAAACAAAAATATATATTACTTATATATTATTATATATATATATAATAACTAAAGATTTCGTTAACAAAGATGATTTCAACCTACAACTTAATTTATTAGATAATTTAGATATAAATACTATATTATATATATTTATATTAATTTGTTTATAATTATATATGTATAGATATATAATATATAATATATTAATAATAATAATACTAATAAATAATTTTAATTAAATTTTTGGATACATATCTAAAATATAATATTTTCCTTTAATATTTCTTAAATAGTATAACAAAGCGTATATGCATAAAGGGAATTATCTTACTGTGTAAAATGAGTATGGTGGAACAGGTATTACCGAGGATACCTAATTTAAAATAAATATAATAACACATACAATATTTTTTATATATAATAATTTTATATATAATATTATAAATATAGATATAATAGGTAAAATACTCTTTTGTAATATTTGGTATTGAGATATTTTTAGAATAATTATGCCAATATGAAACACATTTAATTTTATTTCTAAAATTGGCTGATTAATGAGACATAACTCTTTACAAATAATAATAATAGACATATATAAATATTTTAAATGATTTATATCCAGCTCATAATTTCAAATGATGTGAACAAAATTTGTTATGGTGTCTAATTATAAAATCAGATTTCTCAAAGTTGTTATAAAATTTAAATATATTTGATTAATTGAAGAAGTAAGATAGTTTACTTTTACTGATACTATTAATTTTATTAAGAAGTTAATTTTTATTTAATATAATCAGACCATTTTCAACTAATGAGTGGTTTACAATTATTTATTTCAGAGCTTATATAAAACATATATAATTTGGACTTTATTTACATTTATAATAAAAACTGTCAATACAAGACACATACTATAGCAATGGCTACTTTATATCTAAAGACCGCCTCTTATCTGTCCTTTTTGAGGCTTTCACACACTCATCATCACTAACCATACTCTGGTTGGATTTGTCCTGCTCTGCCCCTATGCCGTTCACGTTACTTCAATTTTTATCAGAGATAACAAATATATTCAAATATATGCACTTTTTATAATAGTGAAAAAAATCGTACTTTTACGAGTTCTAAATTTGTATGTTGGCTCTCTTACATGCATTTTGGTAATTTTAGAATATTAAATTTTTTTATTAAAAACAGGATTTTATTTCTCAACAACTAATATCGGTCTAACCAGTAGTATATAAAAATAACAAATATTTGAAAATTATTACATATATAAATAATATATCGTATCTAATTATAAACAAAAATTCATCTTAAGTAGCAACTAATTATAAATTCTCTTTCTGCTTTTTAAAATTGCAATTTCAATGAAACAACATTTCTTTTTATTTCATAATAAATTCTGAAAAAGAATAAATATAAAACTGATAGAGTTAAGATTAACGCTAATCAATAAATTTAAATGTTGAAATATTTAATAAAAAAATCGTACTTTAAGAGTTCTATAATTTCGTCATTTTTGAAAAATTTTAAGGAATAAAAAAATAACCAGAGTTATAATTATTTTTATTTTAAAAACAGGGTAAATTCCAAAACATTAATGAAATATTTGGTATTTAAAATAAACAAATTGTTGAAATTTTCTTTATAAAAAACGTAATTTAATATCTTCCTAATATTATAGACACCTAATAACATATATTTTGTTTAGAACATTCTTTTGTAAGTGTGACATTTCTAAGTAAATATATTTTTTTCTCAATATTGCTTGAAAATATAACCGTTATAAAAACTCTCATTTTCAAGATTACATTAATATTTATAAAATGTTTGTAATTTAGGAAAAATTGTACTTTAAGAGTTTTCTAATTATGTAATGTGAAAATTATGTACTAATCGTAATTTTCTAGAAGTTAAAAATATTTATTATTCAAAGCCTGGTTTCACATCTAGAAACCACAATCATATTTTTATATTTTCCATTCTACTCGGCTCCTTTCCCTTAAATAGGATTCCCACATATTGTAAATAAAAATATTGGTACATAATCCAGAATATGTGAAATAATTTTTTTTTTTTTTTTTTTTTTTTTTGAGTAGGGGTATAGGGACCACCTCAGTATGTGAATAATAATCACCATGATAAATGAAGATCTTAAATTTGATAACCTATTTATGCGATTTCTGTCACTATCGAACTTCAAAAGTAAGCTGATTGGAAATGTTGCCAATTAACATATAGGTGCTAACCTACAATGTTGCTATTTAAATTTTTGATTGAGGGAAGCCGGCAAGTGTGTGTAGATGACAAAATAATACAATTTGAAAGAAATAAGTTTGAAAGTTCAAATTGTTTAGAAAAGTATAGCCTTAAAATAAATTAAAACGACCAATGGTTATGACAGATCAACCGAAGCACTTATATTTCTATGCCTTTAAAATATTTTGATGCTTGATGTGTCCTTCACTAAACTTCTCAATTTTACCAATATTGTAACACACCCTACACTTACACCTGGGACATAATGTTTATGTACAACTTGTAATGCGAGCATTCATTTATTTTCATCCATACAATATTCAGTCCTGATAAAAAATTACCCAGTCTTGCCCCTGGCACGAGTGTAGGCGGGGGGAGTCTTTCTGGAGGATAACCGATGGTATCATCATCAACCCTGGTAGATTTCCTTACCTATCGTGGCTGAGAAAACTCTGATTTAAACATCATAGGGTAAAGGTTTAACCCACTGGGATCAACGGTTATAATCAAGGATGAGCATGATATATATGTTGTTATGTTATATATACATATGTTGGTTATATTATATATTATTACATTATATTATATTATATATATTGCTGTTACACAGCAAAGAGCATAGTATATATATATATATATATTGGCTATATATATATATTATTATTATATAATAGTTATTAAGGTTATTATTGCTGGTTATATATATATACATTGAAAGAATATATACATATATATATTATAGTTATTATTATGCACCGGCATATATATATATATATATATATATAGATATATATATATATATATATATATATATATATATATATATATATATATATATATATATATATATATATATATATATATATATATATATATATATATATATATATATATATATATATATATATATTATTTGCAGATATTTGTTACTGTAGTGGTTATGCTTTCAACAATATCTGGTGGGTATTTAGAGGGATACATGTCCCCAGCTCTTCCATCTCTTATAAAACCTGTTGAAATGCTTACTGGAAATGTTCAACCCATCTCCATTAATGCCACGTTTAAAAATAATGATGGAGTGATTGAGAGCAATATTACTACTACTACTACTACTGCGAATAATAATAATAATAATAATAATAAATAATAATAATAATAATAATAATAATAAGAATAATAATAATAATAATAATAATAATTATAATAATAATAATAATAATAATACTTTTGAATTTGATGGTGAAATGAAATCAAGTTCCAGTAATTCTGATGTAATTGTTAATTTAACTACTACAACTACTGGTGCTACAACTACTACTACTACTGCCACTTCTGCTACTGTAACTAATAGAACTGATAATACTCAAAGGTTGTCTGAAAATAATGAGACTGAGTCAGTTCAACTGAATTTTTCTTCAAGTGATACAACAAATTATTTTGAAGTCACAGAAAAGATGATGTCTGACTTTGATGTCAACAATGCAACAGAATTGCCCAAATTTTCTGGTGATGGTAATGAAACAACAGATGTAGTAAATTTATTGCCTACACCTCTTCCACTCATAAACTCCAGTGCTGTAAGTTATTGCAATATATATATATATATATATATATATATATTCAGCAGCAAGAAAGGCAGCATATATATATATATATATATATATATATATATATATATATTGTTAGCATAGTAATATATATATATATATATATATCATTTTCTACAAAAATAATATAGAATATAGATATATATATATATATATATATATATATATATATATATATATATATATATATATATATATATATATATATATATATATATATATTACTGAACTAGTGATACTACGGTGTGGAATATGAGGTATAGATCTAAGGTACAATCTGTTCTGATAGACAATCTTAGGAGGTGTGTTAGGTGTGGGAGGAAGTGAATTGACAAATGAGGAATGTGTTAGGAGTTGTAAGCCAGTGAAGAGTGTTAGGGGAGCTGTGTGTGGTAGGAAGAGAGTGTGTTAGGGAGCTGTGTGTTGTGTGTTAGGGAGCTGTCTGTTGTGAAGAGAAAGCGTGTTAGGGAGCTGTCTGGTGTGAAGAGAGCGTTTAGGAGCTGTGTGGTGTGAATTAGGTGTGAGGTGAATTTAGTAAATGAGGAATGAGTGTGTTAGGGAGCTGTGTAGTGTGAAGAGAGCGTGTTAGGGAGCTGTGTGGTGTGAAGAGAGCGTGTTAGGGAGCTGTGTGGTGTGAAGAGAGCGTGTTAGGGAGCTGTGTGGTGTGAAGAGAGCGTGTTAGGGAGCTGTGTGGTGTGAAGAGAGCGTGTTAGGGAGTTGTGTTGTGTGAAGAAAGGCGTAAATGAGATAATAAATGAAAGTGTATTAAAATGGTTTTGTCATATGGAAAGGATGGATAGATAGATGGTTAAGCGGATGCATAATGGTGAGTGTGCTGGGAATCGACCAGCTGGGAGACCAAAGTAAATGTTATTTGAGTTAGTAAAGGAATGTTTGTTTGGCGGAGGCAAGAAGAAAGGTGCATAATAAGAGTGAATGGAGGGGTTTTTGAGTGAATGGAGGGGTTTTTGAGTGAATGGAGGGGTTTTTGAGTGAATGGAGGGGTTTTATGAAGGTGGGTGTTTGTGGGCCTATCCCAAGGGATGAATCCTACATTGACGAGATACCACAGTGAGGGTTTTTAGCAGTTTTGTGAAGAACTAGGGTATAATGCAACAAGTTCTCACTTAAGGATATGGAGGAGATGGTAATGGGAGGGCTTTCCATTCAACTTATGTAATGTTCTTCTGCTACTTTTCTGTTTCCAGTATATGTTGCTCACCTCACCCCCAATCTGGTGAAAGGGGTGGATGATTATATATATATATATATATATATATATATATATATATATATATTCCGAATATATATATATATATATATATATATATATATATATATATATATATATATATATATATATATATATATATATATATAAAGGGGTGTATGATTATATATATATATATATATATATATAATCATTTTCTTGTAATCAAAATAATACATATCTTTTGATGCATCTACATAAGATTTTGTTGTTAATAATCATAAAGGAAAATATGGTAGGTACAAGTGGTCTATAATTAACAAATAATTATATATTTATTTTAGCATTTTTTAAATTTGCTCTTAAATTTATTAGATTTCTTTTATTATTTAATTTGTTTAAATATTTGGATTTGTTCAATGCCTTGCAGGAATTGGAGACTGGGACCAACAAATTTTACATCACAGAAGAGGTAATATTGTATTTATTATTATTATTATTATTATTATTATTATTATTATTATTATTATTATTATTATTATTATTATTATTATTATTATTATTATTATTATTATTATTATTCACCCACCTTCTTTCCCTAAGACTGGGAGTAATGTTCAACACATGCACCGGAAACAGAAAGCAGTAGAAGAACATGACGCAAGTTTGAAAGAAAGCCCAGTCTTACCGCCCCCTTTATACCCTTTAGTGAGAACTTGCCGCAGTTAGAAAAATCCACCCCAGAGCTTCATACTAGACCGCGACGGACCCTCAATACTGCAGTGGTGCGCTTCACCAATGTGGGTTAACTCCCTTGCACTAGGTGGGCCACAACCATAAGTCCTCACAAAACCCGGCCATTCGCTCCTATTATACACCTTTCTTATCACCTCTGCCAAACTCACATTCCTCTCCTCCAGCCATTCCTTTACTGATTCAATCCACTTTTTCTTCTGTCTCCCAGCCGGTCGGTTCCCAGCAAACTCACCATTATACATCTGCTTAACCAACCGACTATCATCCATCCTTTCCACAATACCAAACCATTTCAATGTACTTTCATTTATTTCATTTACTCCCCCTCTTCACACCACAACCTCTAATGCTTTCATTCTCATCTTTATCACTCCTTTTCTCACACCTAACACGCTCCCAAGATTTGAACGCTTTGTACTTTAGATCTATACCTCTTATTCCACGCCATAGTTTCACTACTATACATTAATACGTGTAACAACATACCCTCATGTAAGACCCTAGCGCACTCAAAACTTAGTCCTTTTACATTTACCAAGGATTTAATTGCCAGCCACCTTCCTACCAGTCACAATTTTCCTACTACAAATGCATCATCCATTCCCTTTTCATCCAACATATATCCTAAAAATATTTAAACTCCAGACACTTGTTCCAGCTACTCACCATTCAACATAATCTCTCACTGAGGGAATGTCCTCACTCACAAACACCTGAGCCATATAACCTTACTCTTATCTACGTTTACTACAACCCTCCTTTTTACACTGCCTGCTGAAGTGGCGCACGAAAATGGCGAAAGCGTTTCAATGATAAATGCGAAAACGCATTAAACACCCCAAATCCGAAATTGAACGTAAAGTGGCTACTG